>CM028343.1:45149460-45219499 GCA_016618105.1 Dendrobium huoshanense | reverse complement strand
AGAGACTGTTTTGCCTGGAACTACACCGAGATGCCTGGTCTAAATCCAGAGGTAGCAGTCCATAAGTTAGCCATTAAGTCTGACGCAGTCCCTGTTAAACAAGCACCTCGTAGGATGAGGTTGGAAATTGAACAACAGGTGATCGCTGAAACCAAGAAGCTTATAGAAGCTGGTTTCATTAGGGAAGAGAAGTACCCAACATGGCTTGCCAACATTGTTCCAGTCCGGAAGAAGAGCGGACAGATACGAGTCTGTATCGACTTCCGTGATTTGAACAAGGCATGTCCTAAGGATGATTTTCCTCTCCCCATTCCAGAGCTTATGGTGGATATAGCATCATCCCATAGTATCTTCTCATTCATGGATGGTTCATCTGGTTACAATCAGATAAAGATGGACCCTGAGGATGAGAAGTTTACCGCTTTTCGGACACCGATAGGTGTCTTTTGTTACAAGGTGATGCCCTTCGGTCTCAAGAATGCCGGAGCCACCTATCAACGTGCCATGACTGTCATCTTTGATGAGATGATACATGAGCAAGTTGAGTGCTATGTGGATGATCTAGTCGTCAAAAGCAAGGTCCGCGAAGATCACCTCAAAGATCTGCGAATCGTTTTTGAACGTCTGCGCAAATTTGATTTAAAGATGAATCCTTTAAAATGCGCATTTGGAGTCAATGCAGGAAAGTTCTTAGGGTTCATAGTCCGCTATCGTGGCATTGAGATAGATCCCTCTATGATCAAGGCCATAGTAGATTTAAAACCTCCTAAGAGTCTTACCCAGTTGAGATCCTTTCAGGGTAAACTAGCTTTCCTGCGGAGATTTATCTCCAATCTTTCTGGTAGGTGTCATCCTTTCTCTGCACTAGTGAAGAAGGACGCCCGATTCCATTGGGATGAGAGTTGTCAGGAGGCCTTTGAGAGCATAAAGCGCTACCTGATGAACCCCCCTGTTTTAGCTGCACCTATCCCAGGTAGGCCGTTGATTCTCTACACTACGGCCCTGGATGAGTCTTTAGGTGCATTGTTGGCTCAAGAGAATGAGGAAGGCAATGAGAATGCCTTGTACTACCTCAGCAGGCGACTAATACCTGCAGAGCTTAAGTACCCAGCGATAGAAAAGCAATGTTTAGCCTTAATCTTCGCGGTACAGAAGCTTAGGCATTATATGCTATCACATAAGATCAATCTGATCTCTCGAGTCAACCCATTGCAGTACCTGATGACCCGTCCGACCCTTTCAGGTCATCTAGCACGATGGTCTATGATACTACTGCAATTTGATATTACTTTTGTTCCTCAGCGGGCCGTCAAAGGACAGGCTCTAGCTGACTTTTTGGCCGATCACCCGATCCCTGCTGATTCCCCACTCAACGATGAGCTACCTGATGAATTCATTATGAGTGTGGATGAACAGGAGTCCTCTACTTGGGAGTTTTACTTTGACGGTGCGTCATCCGTTAAAGCTTCAAGTCCATATGAAACTCCTACAATTAGGGTAGGATTATGCCTGATTTTTGTGTCTCCTGATGGTCATACTCTACGGTACTCCTATAGTTTATCAGAACCTCGTACTAATAATGAAGCTGAATACGAAGCTCTAATTTTGGGGTTAGAGTTGGCCATTCAGATGAGTCTTACGCGGGTGAAGATCTTTGGAGACTCCCAACTGATAATCAATCAAGTAGCGGGAGTCTACAAAGTACTTAAGCCTGAGCTCATTCCATATCATAATAAAGCAATGGAGCTCCTGAGCTTAATACCAGAAGTAACCTTGGCCAAGGTCCCTAGATCTGAAAATGGAAAAACAGATGCATTGGCCAAGTTAGCAAAAGAATTAGCTGACCCTACTGGAAACCCAGTTTCTATTTCTGTCCAGTATCGTCAAGCTCTATGCCCCGCAGACCTGTCCTCCTCTGATCAGACCCTCACAGTCCTTGCTGTTGATGAGGAGTCAGATTGGAGAGAACCCTTCATAGAGTATTTGAAACATGGTAGGCTTCCAGATGATAAGTCTCTTGCTGCTCAAATTAGAAAGAGAGCCTTATCATTCGCCTATGTAAATGAAACTCTGTATCGACGCTCTTTTGACCAAATGTGGTTGAGATGTCTCAGTAAAGAAGAGGCCAAAAGAGTCATGAGCGAGATACATGAAGGGCTTTGTGGTGCCCATCAGTCTGGACCTAAAATGAAAGGCAGAATTAAACGCCTTGGCTACTACTGGCCGACTATGATCCACGATTGTATGGAGCACGCTAAGAGATGCCACCAGTGCCAGATTCATGGCACGGTGATTCACCAACCCCCTAATCCGTTGCACCCTATTGTTTCTTCTTGGCCATTTGAGGGCTGGGGCACGGATGTGGTGGGTCCTATAGACCCTCCTTCCTCTAAGGGTCATAGGTTCATTTTAGCCGCCACTGATTACTTCTCTAAGTGGGCAGAAGCTGTCCCACTTAAGGAAGTTAAATCAGAAGATGTGATGCGCTTCTTTCGCGATAACGTTATTTATCGCTTTGGTGTTCCGCGCCGTATAATCTCAGATAACGGGCCGTCCTTTAGAAGCACCAAAATTGCCAGATTTGCCCGCCGCCATAATATTAATTGGTGATACTCGTCGATTTACTACCCTAAAGCCAATGGCTTGGCAGAGGCATTTAATAAGACTCTTGTGCAACTGATAAGGAAAATCCTTGTTGCAAATAAAAGAGAATGGCACGATAAGTTACCTGAAGCATTATGGGCGTATAGGACTACCTACCGTACTCCTACCCAGTCCACCCCATATGCTTTAGCTTTTGGGGCTGAAGCTGTCCTCCCACTTGAGGTCGAGCTCCCCTCACTGCGTGTCGCAGTTAGTTACAATCTATCTGAGGAAGATAATGCCCGACTAAGGTTGGAAGAGCTAGATGGTTTAGATGAGCTTCGCTTACGAGCTTATCAATACCTTAAGCTAAGTCAGGCTCGAATGGTACGACACTACGAGCGCCTTGTTAGACCCCGTGCTTTCCGGGTAGGCGAGTTAGTTCTTGTTTTGCGTAGGCCTATCATCTCGCACCGTCGGCGAGGTGGTAAGTTTGAGCCTGTTTGGGAAGGCCCCTTCGCTGTAGAGCAAGTTTATGAAGGTGGTGTCTACCTACTTGTTGATGCAAATGGCGTTCACCCGATGTCTGTCATCAACGGACAGTACTTGAAAAAGTACTATGCCTGAGCCTAGTACTTCACAGGAGAGCCTCCCTACCGCCTGTAGATACCCCTCTGTATATGTAACTCTTAAAAGGATCTCTTTTACTTTTCAGCAGTCTGCGTGGCCACGACGATTTGTCCTCTACCACGCGACGTCGTTTAGAAGAGTATGAAGCTGTCCTTAGAGGTGATACACCAATACGCCGTAGGGATGTTTTGTACTTTGGTCTGTGCGCACCAATCACGTTGGTGCTATCGCATAGAATTTTCAGTTTGTTCTCCCCTTTGTAGGGCTTAGTCCCCCAGTTTCACCTGTCGCCCCAGGTGTGGTCTGGGATATCAAAACCAGTAGTTTGAGTCTAGATTTTTGAGATGTGATACTGGGTCCACACCACACCCTGACAGTCATGTATGGTGATGGAGATTCACTATCCCAAATTGAGTTTCTCTTTTTCCTATCAGCCCTGATCTGATAGATGTAGCCCCTAGTCCATTCATATGAGTTGAATGTGATAAAGGATGTTAGAGTCATTGGCTTAGACTCTTTTTGAGACAGGATACTGGGTCCACACCATCCCACACTAGATAAATATGGTAGTGTTGATCCTTTATCCTGATGATAATTTCAGTTGTACATCAATCTCTATACGATTGTGCTCCCCAGTTCATTCACAGAAGATGAATATGGTCTGGGTTATCAAAACCATCAAATACCCCCAATTTAAAAATTCATGTGTGATAAAGGAGGGGAGCTCTTAGTAGAGCAGAACCGGTTGCCCTTGTTGCAGGAGGAACCCGGTAAAACTCTCCAAAAGCACAAATTTCTCAGTTCTGTTCATGTGGCGAATATGATCAGGGTAAAAAAAAAAAAGAGCTCCTAGGAGTACAAAAACCCGGTTGCCCTTGTCACAGGAGGAACCCGGTAAAACTCTCTAAGAGCTCAAATTCCCCAAAAATTTCTCTTTCTCCTCCCTTGAGAGTGTTTTGACGAGCTCCTCAAGGCCGAGTTCCCACTTAGTTGGTCGATTAACTTATATGATTTTAAATACATTTCTTCTTTAGTGATGTGGTACATTATGTTTTGAGATGTAACCATCACTATCTTTTGGGCTTAGGTCTTTCTGAGAAAAGATCGCCCCATACTGCCCTCTTTTGGCAGTCTACCTTCTATTCATGAATTACTCTGAGCTGCCAGAGTAGTCATATGAATGTGGCAGTGTTACCCTCACTCCGTACAGGGTCCTACCTGATTAGGGTAGGTGTTACCACTGTGGTCTTATGATAATCATAAATCTCACTCATGATTATCAGATTAGGTGTCAGGTGTGCTCCCTTGTCACCTCAGAGTTGTTTCCTTAGCTGTGATGTAGTACACCCTCTCTCAGGTGTTAGCATCACATCCTCAGGAGCTCAGGTTTTCCAGTAGAAGATCAGCTCCCTAGTTCCTTTACTCACTTACTTTCAGCATTTGTTCCCTACTCTTAGCTGCTAGAGTAGCCATACGGATGTTGTTTGGTTGTTTTTCCACTTCTCACAGGGTCCTACCCAGTTAGGGCAGGTGTTACCACTGTGACCCACCGATGATCATAGATCTCACTCATGATTATCGTGCTAGGTGTCAGGAGTGCTCCCTTGTCACCTTAGAGTTATGCTGTGATGTAGTACATCTGTTCTCAGGTGTTAGCACCACGACTTTAGGAGCTTTGATTTTCCAGTAGAAGATCAGTTCCTGAGTTTCTTTGCACCCCTACTCTCCACATTCATACTCTACTCCTAGCTGCTAGAGTAGCCCTATGGATGTTATGTTGTTGCTTTTTCTCCCCACAGGGTCCTGCCCGATCTGGGTAGGTGCTACCACTGTGATCCTTCTGATAATACTTCACTTCTATACATGATTATCGTACTCAGGTGGTAGGTGTGTCCCCTTCACTACCTAGAGCTACTTTTCTCCTCGTGGTGTAGTATACTTTGCCCAGGATACTAACATCACCACTTTGAGAACTTTGATCTTTTAGCAGAAGATCAGTTCTTTTACTACTTTTTCGTGACCCATGTTACCATTCATACTCTAGACTCAGTTGACAGAGCAGTCCTATGGATGTGTCGAGGTCACTTTTACTTTTCACAGGGTCCCACTAGTTTGTGTGGGTGTTACTACTGTGAGATTTTACTTACTCAGAGTTGTTGCCCTTGGTAGAGAGGATGATCCCTCGCTACTTTGACTCTTTTTCTTACCTGGTGGTATAGGGTATCACACCTTAGATGCTACCACCACCTTTTCCTTGAGTTTTGATCCTCTAGTAGAGAGTCGGCTCTTTCAGATACGTTTACCACTTCTTTTCCCATTGAGATTCGACTCCTAGCTGCCGGAGAGGTCCTTTGGATGTTTTGATCTTGTTTCTACCTCTTACAGGGTCCCCATCAGTTAGTATGGGTTCACTACTGTAGCCTCTTTGAGGATTAGTTTTACCAGGCGTAGTCCTGCTTTCTGTAGTTGAGGTGCCCCCTCGCTACTCGAGTTCTTTTTACTCCTTTGGAATGAGATCGCCCCTTTACACACTTTACAGCGGGTATATCTCTTCCAGCTTTCTTGAGAGATGTCGTTCTGATGTCTTCTCCCCCTTTTGTGTAGGGTTGGGGTTCTTTAGGAGATCTTGACAGCATTTGGTTACTCATGGCCACGACGACTTGTCCTCTACCATGTGGTTATCAGATTGCTAGAAAGGGTTCCCTAGGTGGCTCTGCCCTTAAAAATTATCCCATTTACTTACCTTTTTTTCCCTCACATCCCTGCACAGATGCGTGTTGGGCTGATGTCGAGGTGACTTTTGACCTTCTATTCTGCTGTTTGAAATGAACAGACAGATAGTTGAGTTTACCTGGTAGAGAGGACCTGACAGAGCACCTGGCAGGTACTCCTCGCCACGCTCTCGTTTGCACTGTCCTGATCAGGCAGGCATCAGAGCCCGACTCTTTATTCACTCAGTTGAAATGACTGGGTGGGTATTGAGCCCTTCTTCATCTGCAAGACCGCACTGGCTACAGCAGATGTCGAAGCTTACCCGTTGAGTGAGCCCGACAGAGTCCCTGGGAGGCGCAATTCCTCAACGTTTCTTTCTTTTACCTCGGATGCCCTGTAAAAGACTAAGCAGGCTTCCATTTCATGGTTCATGAGCTTCTTGCTGAGGTCAGGCAGAAGTAGTGGCCACCCCAATCCACTGGTCCGAAAGGAGCAGGAGGGGCGGGATCCTTTTACCCTCTACCCGCTGTCCAGATGCGGTCAGCCTGGTAGTTGGTTTTACTTTACCGTTGAGTGAGCCCGACAGAGTCCCTGGGAGGCGCAATTCCTCAACAACCCTTTACTTCGGATGTCCTGTAAAAGACTAAGCAGGCTTCCATTTCGTGGTTCACGAGCTTCTTGCTGAGGTCAGGCAGAAGTAGTGGCCACCCCAATCCACTGTTCCGAAAGGAGCAGGAGGGGTGGGATCCTTTCACCCTCTACCCGCTGTCCAGATGCGGTCAGCCTGGTAGTTGGTCTTACTTTACCGTTGAGTGAGCCCGACAGAGTCCCTGGGAGGCGCAATTCCTCAACACCCTTTTACTCGGATGTCCTGTAAAAGACTACGCAGGCTTCCATTTCGTGTCTTCTTTACTTTTGCTGAGGTCAGGCAGAAGTATCGAGTCACCCCAATCCACTGTTCCGAAAGGATCAGGAGGGGCGGGATCCTTTTCACTTTCCACCCCGCTGTCTAGATACAGTCAGGCGGGTAGCTGGTTTTACTTGGTAGAGAGGGCCTGACAGAGCACCTGGCAGGAACTCCTCGCCTCTTTCCCTGAGTGTCCTATTCTGATCAAATAGGCACCAGATTTTGTGACTCTTTTGTTTGTTGTCTTGAGTTGATCAGACAGATACTGAGTCACCCCAATCCACTGTCCTGAAATAGGCAGGAGGAGATGGGATCTTTTCACCTTCTATCCTGCTGTTTGAAATGAACAAGCAGGAAGCTGGTTTGACTTACTTGGTAGAGAGGGCCTGACAGAGCACCTGGCAGGAACTCCTCGCCACCCTTTTCCCTGAGTGTCTTGTTCCGATTAGGCAGACACCAGGCGTTGTGATTCCTTTGTTTGCTGACCTGATTTTGTCAGGCAAATACTGAGTCACCCCAATCCACTGTCCTGAAATAGGCAGGAGGAGAGGGGACCCCTTTGCCTTCTATTCTGCTGATTCGATACAGTCAGACAGATAGTTGGTATGCTTTTGCTACCTTACTTTTGGTCCTTCTCTCGGCTCTGCCCCTACTATAGGGTAAGGCCAGAGGAGAATCACTTTACCTTTTTCACCCCAGTGGTGATCTTTACTTTTGGTTCTCTTTTCTGCTCTGCCCCCGCTACAGGGCAAGGCTATAGGAGAATTCCCTTATCTCGTTTTCACCTTTTTAGGTGATCTTTACTGTTGGCTCTTTCCTATGCTCTACCCTTGTCAAAGGGTAAGGTCAGGAGAAGACCACGCTACCGGTTCACCATTTTGGTGATTCTGGACTTGTGCACTGCTGCTTTCTCTTCTTTCCCAGGCTCTGCCCCCACTGTGAGGCAAGGCCAGGAGAAGAATTCCCTTCTTTTTTTCATCGTATTCTTGATATTTCTTCACTCATGATTCTCACTCTACCTTTCTGTGGCTTAGTCGGTCAACGCCAACACGAGCGGTTCACTAGTTGTTCGCCACTCCTGTTGGGGGTCCGTTTGTTGACCTCGATTTTGCCCAAACCCTTGGTCAAAGGGTTGACTTGGTCAAATTGACCAAGTCAGACCCCAAGACCCTCTCCAATAGGTTCGTGGGGTCGAGTCGAGTCCGTTGAGCCCGAGCTTGGACCCTAAGTCAACCCAGTTGACCAAGTCAACCAGGGTTGACCTTTGGATCCCTTTAAGCTTAAAATCTATTTCAAATCAATTTCATGGCATCCAAGGCTCAAACCCACGTCCCCCTTGACCTATTTGACTGGATTGACCAGGTCAATGGTTGACTTGGTCAACCCAAGTCTTAAATAGGTCATAATGACCTATTTGGGTGGATTTAAGAGCCCATTAAGTGCATTTAAAGCCTCCAAACGTTTTGGAATTCAAAACCCCGTGGTATTAAGCCTAATTTCCCTCCTAAATTAATCTAGATTAGATCCTAGCCGTCCCTTGGTCGTTTAGGAGTTTAAATAGGGAGAAAATTAGGTTTAGAATGATCTTTTTGCTCTTGCCTTCGTTAGAGACTTCCCCAGCCTCTGATATTTTTGGTGAGAGCTCTTGCACCTCCCCACCACCCTTCCCGACTCAATCCCGGCGATTCACACCCGCCGGCGGCGAGATTCCGGCGATCCGAAGCTAGATCCGGTCAAGGCTTTGATCCAGTCGATCCGTAGCTCGTTGGTTCGTGATTTCAACTAGGAAAACTTACGAGGACAGTCTACAAGTGCAACCGTACAAAGACTTTGAAGATCCAACGGTTAGATCCCCTTAAAACCCTTAGAATAGATCAATCACTTCGAGTTAAATAGGTTTTATATTAGTTGATTAATCCCCGAACAAAGACTTCCCCACGATTTCTGTTCATCTCTACGTTCTATGTTTAAAATTTTATAAATTTTGGTTGAGTATCGAGCGAGAACGAGGCAAAAAACCCTTTAGGGTTTCGGATCATCCCGCCGAGCAGCCAGGGCTGATCTCAGCCGTCGATCCCGTGATCGACGGACGCGATCGAGACCCTCCGCGGTTTGGGCTGACCGCGGGACTCCGCTCCGCGGTTCGGATCGCCACGTGGCGCGATCTGATCCCTCCGCTCCAACCGCGCGCGATCGAACGGCTGCGGGCCTTTGCCGACGTGGCTAAGTGCCTGACCGCCGCCGCTCATCACGCAGCAATGATTGCGCCGACGGCGCAATCATTGCAAAACGCGTGCCGCCGCCTCCGCGGTTCCGGGAACGAATGGGACGCCGCCACGTGTCGCTGCCGATTTAAGAAATTTTTTTTTTAATTATTTTAAAATCCAGAATCTTTAAAAATTCGCCAAAAATCCGTTTTTCGTCCGATTTTTGCGTGTAATACCTTGTTTTGATCGGATTTTTATTCTCTACATTATAAAATTTTTTTTTTATTAAAATGATGCATATATTTTTAATTATTAATAAAACAGTAAAAAAGTGATATTTTAAAAAATATTATTTTAATTATTTTATTAATATTATATTATAATATTATTATTTTAATTATAATATGAATAATTATATTATGTTAAACCATTCTTTGCTATTTTATTATTATTATTATCATTATATTACTATATTTATTTAAATATATATATATATATATATATATATATATATATATATATATATATATATATATATATATATATATATATATATATATATATATATATATATATATATATATATATATATATATATATATATATATTTCCTAATCATTAGATATTATTTTAGTTATTATAATTAATTAAATTATCTAAATATCATTAATAATTAGAATATTACTATTATTATATATATTTTAAATTATTTTGAGTTTCATAAGTATTAAAGTATTGTTTTACTCTATTTTTAATAATTATTGATAAATATTATTTATCTTAAGTTACTTTTAAACCTATTTATTGTACTTAAACTTGCAAAATTCATAACTTCTTCGTTTTAAGCCCGATTTTGACGCACAGCGACTTGTTTTGAGCGTATTCAGATTCTGCACATTCTGGAATTGGTTTTATTTGAAATTTTTGGGTCTGTGTGTAGTTATTTTAAAAAACAGCCAGCTGTACTATTTTAAAATTATTCAATTATTGTCTTTGAACTTCGAAATGTGTAGATTTCTCGTTTCAAGTCGGATTTTTGCGCACAATACCTTGTTTTGGATGTACTCTGAATTCTGCATATTTTAAAACTATTTTTAGATGAAAATTTTGTCTGTATTTTCTGTAATTTCAAAAACAGTGAAACTGCACTATTTTAAAATATTATTTTATCATATTTGAACTTGCAAATTTCGTATCTTCGCCGTTCTATGTCGGATTTTGACGTGTAACCCCTCGTTCTTTTCAGAAAAGCGAGCTTTGTGTTTTGAAACTATTTCCAGCCCCTGATTTTGGCTGTTTTGACAGATTTCTATTTTTGGGGCATTATTTGATTATTTAATTATTATCTACTCAATTAGTATAATAATTACTTTCAGGATACAAATTATTTTTAAATCGTTTTGATACCGTGTGAGAGTGGTCAGCAAGTCGCCCATATACCTATTTACTATAATCCAACCTATTTTTAATTATCTTAATTTCCAAAATTTATGTATATATATATTTAAGTATTTTTAAACTACTTTGAAACTACTTATATATTAAATCTCTTAACCTTGGGAGACTTGCTTCATGAAATTTTAGACATGGATCTATGAATGAAGAGCAAATCATGGGGAGTGGGTTAGTGAATGGTTGAGTCCCAATCATTCACTAATCCTTTCTTTAGGTGTCTTTATTTTTTTATCTTTCGTAGAATGCATGTATAGGATTGCACCACGAGCACTTAGTCTAGGCTCTCCTAGATTTAAGGACGTGGCGTGTTTATTTTGTTTATGTACTCCATGCATTTATTATCCCGAGGGTTAGTGTAAACATCACTTTAAACTCCTATAACGTAGTGACACCTTAAGGACAATAATTAAGGACCCGTCTAGCGAACTTAGAAGTTTTCTAGGAGCTAGGATAGATCACTGATTGACACCAAAACTCCAACATTTAAACTCAGTGACATCATAAACCACCCTGAATTTTCTAGGATTTTCTAGGAGCTTTTAGAGCCCTTAGTTAACCAACCCTAATTAACCTGCTAAATAGGACCCCGAGACCTTCAGAAAAATACAATAATTACATATTAGGTCAGAAAATTACCCACCTTAGCTTGAACTGACCAGAATCTGATCCTTGACTTTAGATAAATAGGGCTCCTTAGTTTGACTCCAGGCTGACCCCTAATTTGACCATAGGTGGAATTTACCTTTTTGCCCCTAATAATTCATTAAAAATTATTAAAAATTCCAAATCTCCTCCAAACAATTGGGAACACTTTCTTAGGTCATCCCTGATCTTTGGGAGTGATTCCAATCAGTTTGGAGCTTGTTTGGAGCAAAATAGTAAAAAGGGCCCTTTGTTAGGAAATTTAGAAAAATCCCTTAAATACCCAATCTTAGAAAATCCATAACTAATTGTAGAAAATTCCAAATTAGGCAAACTCACTTGCATTAGACTCCTATTAGGGTCTAGTATTTACTAAAAATATTAGGTTTCCAGAAATTGGTCTAGATTAGAAAGTCAACTTTTTGGTCAACCATAGTTCATTTAGGGCCCGAAACTTAGAAAATTCATAACTTTGGATAGGAAACCCCGATTCTAGCCTATTACCTGTCTAACTATTCGTATTAAGGTCTAGTATTTTCCTAGGGTGTTAGGAATCCCAAACCTAGCCCATTTCCTATAGTGACCTTTTGGACCCTTAGCTTAGCTCCTAGGAGTACCCAGAACTTTCCAAAATTGGCTAATATAACTTTAACTTCAAATATCATCACCCTAAGTTCTTAAAATTGATCAACAAACTATATTAACTAAAATGTACCCCAATTCACTAATATTCGAATTTAAACAAAAATTTCCTTTTCTGGCCTTCAACAGATTTGAACTTTAGACAATTTTAACTAATTACCATGCCTAGGACCTATCCAAGACACACTAGCCTTACACACACATAGAATGGTTTGCTAGGGCACCACTTCTAGATCTAGGTTAGGCCGCTGGGTTTTATTTTTCTGCTGTGTGCCGGAGCTTTCCATGGTTTTCATTGCATGCTGTTTGAAAAATGATTTGTGTGTTTGCTTATTTTCTCTGCACTCTGTGATGTGATGAGCGTTAGATTTACCCCTAGGTTAGGAGCGCCATATATATACTGTTCTTCCGTGCAGGTGGCCATGCTCATGCTGATAAAAGGGGGGAGCAATGTCATGATTTCTAATAATGTGTTTTATGCAGGTGCTTGCTCAGCTCCCCCTAAATAAAAATGAGGGCTAAATTAATAATTATAACTGCACAGATGGAGCTGCTTAGCCCTCAAAATTAAGAGCATGGCTTGGCACAGGGTCAATGGTGTTAGCATTTTCATTCTTTATATAAACTGCTTGGGATGATTTTTATTAGGATAACCTTGCAGGGCTTTAGAATTTTCTGCTTTCTATTTAATGTAAAAATTTGTAATATTGTTAAGAGTTGTGAAAACAACTTCGCGTTGGGATATTCTTATCCAGTTCGGATTCCAAAAGGAGAAGGCATCCCTAAGGGGAGAGTCTTCTTCCATTTGGAAGGTCGAGCTGGATGGCTTTAGATATCCAAAGAGAAAAGGCAATACACCCCTACTAGGGGGAATTGTCTCTTCGTTTGGATATTCAAGCCACGACGGACCCAAGGAGTCCAAGGAGGAGTGATCCAAGGAATCTAAGGAGAGGAAACCCAGGAGACTGAAGATATTGAAGATTGAAGACCTAATATCCCACTCAAAGTTGTTGGCGTCTGTCATAGGCTTAGAAATCCGGGTTGTTGGCAGTGGTGCCCGGCCACTTTACTTTTCTGCATACCCTGGGTTGTAATTAAAGGGCAGTTGGCCTATGGACATTTATTTGATTAGTTTGTGGATTTATATTGATGTGCTTACCTGATTGTGCTTAGAAATATCTGCTTTTTCTAGGTTTCTTTCTTGCATGCCGTTTTTGTTTTCGCCTGGATCGTATTAGGCTCATTAAGGACTATAAAACTTTTCTACTCGTAACTAACTCTTAAAATTTTAAGTTCTAAATAATATAGAAACTTAACGAACCTAGGAAATTGCTGGAATCGTCCGGGGTCGCATGCATATTACTGCATTTCTCTTTCCTTGCTATAAGACATCTCCCTGCCTGCGGGTAGAGTCCGGATAATCTGGCCTATGAGGATGAAGTGCCGGACCTAGGGAGACTCAGTCTTTTCTAAAAATTATTTTATATTAAGCTTGTTTTTAAAATCTAAAGCATTCATGAGCTGACATTTCAACTAGCATGCATTGCATTAGAAATCAATTTAATTAAAATTTAATTGCATTAGTTAGGGGCATTCACCCAACATAAGTTCAGGACCACTTAGGAAATTCTCTAGATGTCGGTCCTACTTCCAATAACTGTACCTCCCACCCATCTTTCATAATTGACTTGACAGCATGGTTTTAAAGCGACTAGGTGGTTAGCTGGCTCCCCCATCCAGGCCGGGATAAGTCCAGGTTTTGCATTGCATTAGCTAGGACACTGGTCTTAGTGTGTGTCGAACACTAAGTCCAACCTAGATTTAGGATTCGAGGCTACTACATTCGGTCTCGTAGTAGGCCTTAAATAGTAGGTAGGTCCTTTCTTTTCAGGGACTCTAAATCCTACTTATCTTCGTCACAGGATGACGCCACCTCCATCCTTCTCTCACGCAGGTGATCGGATGTTTGACTTTGATTTTCTCCAGTTTCTCTTTAGTACCCTAGAGCCTCCGAGTGCTGGTATGAGCCACGCATGTCGATTCAGCCCTTCGGACTTTTCTTCCCTTTGAGTAGGATTTCCTAGTTTATACCCATGTGTCAATCCCACTTTAGGAGAGGATAATGTATGATCCTTAATCGAGAGTTTTCTCAGGTTTCGGCCTGAGATGTAATTAACCACGGGGGCTTGCGCCCGTGGGAAACTCGGTCCCACATCTACTAAACCCCATTCGAGCTCTTTCATCGGATGGGGGAAACCCGTGATTTGGTCATGTATATTACTACCCATCGAGGTGTGTTGGCGTCAGCCTCTATCCTCAATGGTCAGTCGTATGCGCGATCCAATCTGTCCCTTCCAATCGACCCGTTCGCGCGGTGCTCTTTCGGAGGTCCACATGCCGTCATTGCAATGCACCAAGATTTAAACCAAAATCTGGAAATAGAAGGAAGCAGAAGGATGTGTCTGTTAGTAGAATATTCTACTTTCCAATAATTCCGAGACTACAACGGCTATATGCATCCATGAGATCTGCTGCACATATGAGATGGCATAATGATCACATTCCACAATAAGGTGTTATCACACATCCATCAGAAGCAGAGGCTTGGAGGCACTTTGATCGTACACATCCTACATTCGCGGCAGAACCAAAAAATGTCAGATTAGGTTTATGCGCAGATGGTTTTACTCCATTCAGTCAGTAGGCTACACCGTACTCATGTTGGCCTGTGATACTCACTCCTTACAATCTTCCTCCATAGTTATGTATGACTACTCCTTATATGTTTCTATCACTTATAATTCCATGGCCACATAATCCAAAATTGAAGATTGACGTATTCTTACAACCTTTGATTGATGATTAAGTTTATTATGGGAAGAGGGAGTAAGTACATATGATATATCCACCAAACAGAATTTTACACTAAGAGCAGCATTACTTTGGACAATTGGTGACTTTCCTGCATATGGTATGCTCTCAGGTTGGAACACTTCAGGCAAGTTAGCTTGTCCATATTGTATGAAAAATACAAAATCATTCACTTTAAAGTATGGTAGGAAGAACACTTGGTTTGATTGTCATCGAATGTTTTTGCCTCAAAATCATCCTTTCAGGCGAAATAAAGAAGCGTTTACTAAAAATAAAATGGTGATGTTTCAGCCTCCTCCAAGATTCAGTAGTGAAGAAATTTATGAAAGAGTAAAGTTCTTGCCCACCATAATGGAATCTCCAACATTAGTTGAGTTCAGATTGCCAGAATATGGTGTCAATCATAATTGGAACAAGAAAAGTATTATTTGGTCATTGTCATATTGGAGAACAAACTTGATTAGACATAATTTGGATGTTATGTATATAGAGAAAAATATTTTGATAATATTTTCTATACAGTTATGAACATCAAAAAGAAATTGAAAGATAATATAAAAGCAAGGATGGACTTAAAGGAGATTTATTTGTAGAAGAAAATCTTTGGAATTGAAGGATGGTGGAGCGGGAAAATTTCTCAAACCAAAAACTCCATTCACATTAACTTTAGAGAAAAAACGAGCAATTTGTGAATGGGTGAAGACTCTGCGAGTACCTGATGGATATTCTTCTAATCTAAGCAGGTGTCTTGACATAAGATCAGGAAGATTATTCGGATTGAAAAGTCATGATTGTCACATCTTCATACAATGTCTATTATCCACTGCTTTTAGTTATCTGCTAGATCAGATTTTAAAGCCCTTGCCCTTGATCGAGCTAAGTGTTTTCTTCAAAGATTTATGCTCTTCTAAATTAAATGTAGAGAATTTGATTCTCATGGAGCAAAAAATTCCATTCATTTTGTGTCAACTTGAGAAAATATTTTCTCTAGGCTTTTTTGACTTTATGGAGCATCTACCTGTTCATTTATCATATGAGGCTATGGTTGGTGGACCTGTTCAGTATAGGTGGATGTATCCTTTTGAGAGATATTTAAATAAACTTAAAAAGACCGCTAAGAACAAATCACGACCTGAAGGCTCTATCTGTGAAGCATATTTAACATACGAGACAACTCAATTTTGCTCGTATTATTTTGAAACAATGTCTCAATCAGGTGAAAGTTCAGCATCTCAAAATGTTGGTAAATCTTCTAATATATCTGTATTCAGTGGAATTGGGGAACCTTTAGGTGCTAGCACCGTGCGCTATTTGACCGATAAGGAGATGATAGTTATCACATTGTACATCTTGCTTAACTGTGATGAAGTTGAGCCATATCTCGAGTAAGTATTAGTTAAGTTGTTTATATTTTCGGTTTTCTTTTAACTTGATTCTAAACTCAATATGTGAATTTGTAGGAGGTTCATTGATGGTCTTAGTACATCAGAAGAATGAGAAGTCCATAAGATAGTGGAAAAAGAATTCACTGCTTGGTTTAAAAATACGGTATATTTTGAATAATTAGTCTTACTTAATGAATTATGTCTGCAATTAATATTAATAACAATAACATCTTGTACATTTAAAAGTACACACTGAAGACATTTCACAGTATTCAAGGTTATTTGAGTTAGCTTGGGGACCAAATAGATTAGTAAAATGTTATCAAATATTTATAGTCAATGGTTATAAATTCCAAACAAAAAATTGATGTAAAGGTAGGAAGATAGAAAATTCTGACGTATATGTAAGATGGAACACCCATACAGGGGATGATTCTGAATACTACGGGGTATTACAAGAAATATTAAAGGTTGAATATCCCGGACACAGGAATATTGTGTATCTCTTCAATTGTGAATGATTTGATTCAGTACTAAATAGAGGTACGAAATTTCATCCAATTTACGGTATAATAGAAGTAAAGCGAGCTATGAGATATGCAAAGTTTAATCCATTCATCATTGCTAGTCAGGCAACTCAAGTCTATTATTCTAACTATCCAAGTGGAATACGAGGCAAACAGGATTGGCTGGTAGTTATGAAGACAAAACCAAGAGGAGTAATTGAGAAAACTACTTCGATACCATCAGCACATCAAGAAGAGTTTATGTCTAATTTAAAAAATCTCTCAATCAATGTAGATGAACAAATCAGAATTAATGAGAGCGAGTTGCAGTTATAGGAGATAGATCTAACCATAGAGAAAAGTAATGATGAATCTGATAGTGCTGGGAGTGTATCATCTGATGAAAGTGAATCAACAAATGATGAGTTAACAACATAAGGTAAGTTTAATTTATTTTTGTTACTACACTGCATTTTATTTTACTTCCATGTATTTTACTTCACTGCATTTATTTTATTGTTACTTCTGCGTTATTTTTTCTTAATTTTTTGTTATAACTCATGTTTTTAATATTTCTTTTTATTTATGTGCAGATGGCTTCAGGTGAAGAGCCTAGTAGATGATTGATAAAAAATATTTTTAACATATGCACTAAGAAGATCACTACAACTGGACCAGCTAGGACAGTACGTACTGAGGGGACCATCTCGTCTCAGCCTTCTACACAGCCTCAGCCTGCTACACAGCCTTTACCCACTCCTAGAGCCAGTAGCCCGCAGTTTTACTCAGCAAATCCCTGATTTCCTTTACCATATCCCGGGCAAAGTACTCCTTTCTACCCATACTACACACCCCCACCTTATGCTGGTGCCCCTCCTACTTATCCATTTCTACCATATGCTCCACCATACTATCCCCCACCACCCCATCAGCCTGCAGCAGCTGGACCTTCGACAGCAGCTACAGCAGAGCAGGCGACTGATGGTAGAATGTTGATAGAACCTAAGGGCAACACGTACGCACATTCTCTTTTATTTAAGTTAACGAACATTTCTATTTTATATTTTATATTTGTTTCGCATAATTTTATTTTTGTAGGTTCTACCCATCAAAACAACCGACACATAAAATACGGGACATCATACGGAGCAGGTTTGACTCTCCTTATGTTTCTTGGAAGAAAGTATCAAAAGAAGTCCAGGAGATGTGGTTTAGAGAGTTTGAGGTATTTTTGGGTTTTAGTTTTTATGTAAAATGATTTATTCTTTTTTACTTAATCTAAAAATCTTATTTATTATATATCATATGTATTTGAATGTAGAAAGAATTTTGTTGGCTGCCCCAACACAATGACAGGATTAGAAAGAATTTTGAGAACCGTGGGTCTACTCGGATGCGTGACATGTTCATAGATATTAGAAAGCATGGAAAGCGACCATTGTAGATTGGAGAGGTTATATGGGCTGAGTTGAATGCAGCTTGGGGCAGCGAAGAGTACACTAGGAGGAGGGATCAAAATCAACAGAACAGAGCTTCTGATGTTGGGGGCTTGGGTAGTTCACTTCATACAGGAGGCTCCGTTCCACATACTGAGCACAGGCGTCGTTTGGTAATAAATTTTAAATATTATTTAAAATTATTCTTTAATTTGTATTAATAAAATTCTCTTAATTCTAATAGAAAGCGACGCTTGGTAGAGAACCAACTCCTGTGGAATTGCATAGTCGCACTCATAAGCGACATGAGGATCAACAATGGATTGATGATAGAGCAAAGAAAGCCCATGTAAGTATATATTTATATGTGTTTAATAATTTTTATTTTTAGTTTAATTATATATATTTATATTCTACTTTCACATGAAGAATATACACGGCTTTGAGATGCTCATGTCGCAGCAGGTGAGGGCTCTTCTGGCGGGTCTGTGGAGTTTTCTGAGTATCGCATCTGGTCGCAGGCCGTCGGAGGAATGCAGCATGGGAGAGTTTATGGTTTAGGTGCGCAAGCTCAGGCATACGAGGGGATGACCTCCTCTACTACATCCAGCTTCGCATCAAGTTCTCATGACTCCTTGCAAGCTCAACAAATAAGTGCCCTACAAGCTGAGCTAGAACAAGTAAGGAAATCACAAGCTGATTGGCAAGCTCAGTTGCAAGCACAGGTTCAAATGCAGATGCAGGAGCAACACAATCAGTTGTTGGATGAAATGCGCAAAATGAGGGAGCAGATGAGTGGAAAAGAGGTAGCTCCAGCTGAGGAGGAGTCCACGGATTCAGAGTAGTTTAGTTTATTTTATGAACTTGTTTATTTTCTTTGAATCTGTAATATTGAACAATATGTGATGTTTTAAGTTGGTTGTTACTATTGAACAATTTTTTTTAATGAGTATTTATGTTTTTGTGCATTTATTGAATTGTTATAAACTGTTGTGGATAGATATTTGTATAGGTTTGCAGGTGTGGAAATTTGATTGTTGGCTGGGAAGACAATTTTTTTTTGTCAATGCTACATGTTTCCGGCGAATTTTGCGCCGTCCATTCGTCGGAAATGAACATACAACGACTCTGACCGATCATACCGGCGTCTATTCATACGCCGGGAATTCCCGGCGCCTTTTCTAGCGTCGTATCTGCCGGCGTAGTCCGACGCATATTTTGCGCCGTAAACATTCTTGTAGGTTATTTACGGCGTACTAACAGCGTTCTTTCCACCGGTAAATACCAGAGGACTCATACGACGGAAATTACCGGCGCCGATGTCGCCGGAATTATCGGTCAAAAGGTCGCCGGCTGCCATCATTTTTTGCGCCGGTAATGTGTCGGAAAGTGCACCGGAAATGTTTCCGGTGCATTATATGCGTCGGACAACATTTATCGACGCGAGCCAAACCAGCGCATGTAATTTCGCC
The DNA here is from genome assembly GCA_016618105.1 of Dendrobium huoshanense. Classification (NCBI taxonomy): domain Eukaryota; kingdom Viridiplantae; phylum Streptophyta; class Magnoliopsida; order Asparagales; family Orchidaceae; genus Dendrobium; species Dendrobium huoshanense. The sequence continues at coordinate 45,200,051 of CM028343.1, read as the reverse complement.
GGAAAGGGCGCCGGAAACCCATGATTCCGACAGATATCTAATAGTAGCGGCGGATTTTATCCGCCGGTATTAACGGGTTTTCCTGTAGTGATGCGTCAGGTCCGGGTTGAAATACTTGACCAATTTACAAAAATGGTTCGGGTTCAGATCGGATCAACTAGTGTTGGGTCAGTTTTGGATTAGACCTAAACCCGTGACCCCATTTTGATAGCCCTAATATTTATATTATGATATTGCATTTCTATTATATTCTAAAACAATAAAACAAATAAAATTCATGAGTTCAAGTAATATTTGTTCTTTAAGTGAACTAAAAAGACATTTTATTTTATTTTTTTAATATGCATGTATTAATCTCTTTGTTGAGAAAGACAAAATAAAAATCTTTGGTGAGTAGTCTCTATCCCTCACACCCTTCCTACCCAAGTTCTAAATTTGAATAAAAAAGCTCTTTAGTGCCCTTCTAATATTGTCGTTATCCCTCTCCAAACAAGCTAATTTGCATCTCATAATCAAAACAAGATAGTAGAAACATATATCCTTTGTAAAATATAACTTTCTTTAACGATTGAAAAAACTACTCCAAAAGGGGAACTTGTTCTGATGAAGCTATGGAGAGTTTTACATAGCCTTCTTGCTATCCGTGGACAATTTTGCTGATCTGTTCATTAAATAGAAGAAAAATCTTGGCCAGAACATTAAACGCAGAGTTAAATTTAAGATGGTTTCGTACAAGGACTGTGACTGCTTTTCAGGCAATCTGCACCTTGTATCCACAGACTGTACATCCTTAGCCTGCAAAAAATTAGCATACAAAATAATTGTTAAAAAGCTTTGACATTTGATCCAAGATTTGACTTGGGATGGTTGGTTTTTAATTATTTTTAAAAGCAATTTTTTAGTACATATAAAAAATTGTTTTAAGAAATAATACAAAAGTCATCTCAAACGAGAGAGATTATTACGTGCGGTATCTAGACACAGAGAACTGTTTGATTTTATAAATTTGAACAGTAAAAGTGTAGTTACTGTTCACCATTGAGCTTTTGCTATTCAGGCATGCGCTTTTACAGTGTTTTACTATTCTCAGTTACAGAATAGAATGGTTCTCTGTATCCGGACTCTGCACGTAATAATTTTTTCCCAAACGAAAGCCTAAATCAAACTCACAGGCACAACATATACAGAAGTTTCGAACTCAAAACCTCTTGATTAATTAGTAGTCAATGCCAATAGAAGTATAATTTGATAAGCTTGCAAATAAGTTAGTTCTTGCAACATATTTTATTTCTAGAAAAATATAATAATATTTCTTATAATATAATAATATTTTAAAATTATCATAACTATATGCATTAAAGCTTTATCTTGCACTTTTGGATAACTAATTAAAGATGATTTGAAGAGAACTGAGTACTCACATCAGAGATGAACTTGAGTCCAACTTTGATCTCTCCTTTGAAAGTTCGATCTTCGAGAACAACATTATATGGGGCTGGCTTTAATTCTATGCTTCCTCTGCGAATTCCCTCTTTCAGGATGTCCATAAGATGTATCCTGCATGCTCACTCCAAATAATATAATCCACACAATAAATTATAGAGACTAAGGATTCGTTTGGGACGACTTTTTTACTGTTTCTTAAAGCTATTTTTAGTTTAAAAATTAAAATTTATGTGCTAAAAAATTTATTTAATAAGCAGTAAGAAAGCCATACCAAACAAAGCCTAAATATAAAATACTATTTTTTTCTTGCAAAAAAACATATGCTCAAGGTGCACAAAATTAATATTTTCTTTTAAGAGGTTATTAGATTTTATATGTAATTTAATTTGAATGTAATATATAATTATTTGAAACAATTTATTTTAGAAATATTTTGTAATGGAAAGAATATTTAAGAAGTAATTTTAAGGGGCAATGTCATTTCCTTGTAAATTAAAATTAAATAACAATTACTTATATATATATATATATATATATATATATATTTTACAATTTGAACTATGCCCTTAAAAATATGTATAAATAAATCTAAATAATTAAAATTAAATATATGCATTGAATTTTTAATAATATTTTAGTTTATGCTTAGAAATAATTATAAATTTCAATTTTAACAATGAAATTACAAACATACTTAAAATTGACCAAAAATTCATGATAAATTTTTTATTTAAATTTATGTTAATTTTAATAATATTTAATATCTAATATTAAAGTCATTGAAAATTTAAAGCTCAATTTTATATTTAATATCTAATATTATGTTAAAATAGATTTTTGTGTTGAGTTCAGGTCCAATTTAAAATTGGCTTAATTCAACCCGTCTAACTCAACATTTAACAATTGAATCAAACTCCCATACTCGAGCCTAACCTGACACGACCAGCTGACCCTATTGCATTGAGCGCGGTAATATTTTAATAAAATTAATGAGAACACAACATAAAAACTGAAAAAAAAAAAAAAAAGAGATTGAAGGACACTATCAATTTTTATTATAAATAAATATATTTATTACTTTCCTTAAAATAAATTAATAAATGTACAAAATTGAAAGTATTTCATATTATCTTATTTTATACATAAACTTTAAAAATATTTGAATGATAAATTTAATGTTAGAATAAATGCAATAAAAAACTTATTTTATAAATGAAAATAGCTCGTTTTAATTGAAAATCCTTAATTTATATATATATATATATATATATATATATATATGTCAGAAAAAAAAATTCAATTAAAAATAGCTTACGTGGCTTCACCAATGTGATAATCTTCAAAAAACTTGTCCTGCCTGATGATCCATAGCTTCATCCTCGTCAACTTCTCCAAGTCTAATTGAGATAACTTGAATGAGAATTTCTCATTCCACCTAGCCTTGCCATTATCATCTAATGCAATTAAGACATATTAATGAACTGCAGCCAAACTATAACAAACTTTCTTTCTCAGGACATAAAAACAAAAAAGTTCTTCCTTGCTATATTGTTTGATAATATATAATAAATTCTTCAAAAAAAAACAATTTTTTTCACGATAATTTTATGAGGGTCTATTTGGGATAGCTTTCTCACGAATTCATTTTTCACTGTAACCACAAATTATTTTTGCTACTGCTTAATTTCTTGATGCTTCCTCATGATTTTCAGAAATTTATGTGAGGAAAACTATTTTTTTGTAACCCCTGCAACAACTTCACAATTAATTTTATAAAACACTACAGCCGTTCCAGATAGGACTAGCTTTAATCTCTTTATAATCTACTTTTAGCCACTTTATCTTCTCCATATTATCGGAAAAGTTTGTCTTATAATATGCCGAGATAATTATGGATTCATGATATAGGCTTGTTTGGAAGAGCTTTCTTATTGCTTCTTAAAATAACTTTTTAGTACAAAAATTACTAAAAAAACTACATTAAGAAACAGTAAGAGAGCCATCTCAAACAGAGCCATAATGAAAGAAACCACATATCCACAAGCCTTCTTAAAATTTCAAGATTTTTTATTCAAAGATTGAGTAATGATACATATATTTGATTATATATAATCTTATTCTCATCCTGATATTTGAATAAGAATATCTTGAACAAATTTTTTCTCTATCAGCATCTTTTTCCCTTGAAATAATAATTATCATATATGTTATACAGAAACTGATGAAAGGAATATCTTCAAGCATAAATTGATGCAGAAGAGAAGAGAGAAAAATACACACCAGTTGTGAATTTACTTGCAATAGTATGCACACCACATTCTATAATAACATGGCTCGTTGATCCTGCGGATTTAAATGCATAAAAACAGCAATAAAATTAAATATTTTTTGAATTTCTACTGTCACCATTGATGGCTAAGTACTATAAGATCAGGAAGCTCGAACCTGGGAGCCTTGCATGCTTTAATCCTTCTGCATTGACTAACAAGACCTCCAAAACACCACCTGACATCTCTTCTGTAGTGAGAAGAAAATAGGAGGCTAAGAGAAAGAATGGAAAATTGATAGTTATAAAGCTAAGGTAGTCTTTGGTTATTCTTCTTAGAGTTATTTCAATATTTAATGCTGAAATGAAAACTTCCTCGTTTCAGACATTATTTAAGAGGAAGAACTGATAATTAAAAATACCAACAGAAAACTGTTCTGATTCTTTATTACTGTTTTTAGTTTTGAAAACTCCTCTCTCTCTCTCTTTCCATGCATAGAAATTCCCGTGCAAAAACTACTGAATAAATACTCATTTTTGTTTTTGTTGATGTCTTAGCATTCACTCTGACAATTAAAGATGTAATATATAAATAAATGACAATAGTATAAATGAGCTTTATTGAATCCAAAACAACCTGGCATGGTAATAAACTCATTGATTTCAATAACTATGGGATGGAATTGTTTCATGCTTGAACTTCACGATTTTGGAGATAATCTAACATCCTAAGATTCTACGCAAATGTTTCAAATAAAAAGATAAGTTGAAAGTAGATCACAAGAGTTGTAAAAAATTTTGTATTAGTCTTAGGATTATAATGTGTATGGCTGTCAAAATCAAGTCACGGGTCGGATTCGATTCGAACCCGAAAATAGTTGATCTGACATGAATCCGACCCATTTTTGCAAACGGGTCAAATATTTCAACCTGGACCTGACTTGCACGGGTTACCGGTTTCATCCGACCCGACCCACGTACACATTCTCATTTAGACGCTGAGCGGCACCGACAGTGACACAACAATGCCAGCATCAGAACTTGATGCAACGCAACGGTGAATTTCCATTTTAAATTTATTGCATTATGAAGAAATTGTGCTATTTGTACAATTTAATAAGCTTGAGTTGTAGGAGGCCTCTTCAATATTTTAAATTTATTGCATTATGAAGAAATTGTGTTATTTGTAATACTAGACTCCTATTTGTATGAACATTTCAAGTTGGTCGTCGGACCTTGTGTATTTTCAACTAGCCTTCTTGAATGTCCTGCATAAAAAGAATTTGTGCATGGGCGTTGCCATCTTGATACAGGCCCAAGTTTGGATAAGAGCATGAAATCAAGATCGAAGCAACAACCTAATCATAATCATCATCAACAACACAATTCGCAAGGCAGCAAAGTAAGATGGTGCCCCCAAAATATTAGCACGAAGTTCTAAAATTTTTCAAATCTCTATTTAAACTCAAATCATGATCTAATTCATGTGAAGAATATATCTCTTTTTATAATTTTTAAGAGTAATATTTTAATAAAATTGGGTTTAATTTCATAACATAACATCAGACAGACTATATTAAATCATTTGATTATAGATTGCTCACTCGATATTTAAGTGTCTTACTAATCTTAGAATTAAATAATTATATACTACTCGTTGAATTGGTTTCATAAAGATGATTGATTTGATTATATGGATGCATGCAATATTCAGAGATCATTTGATCTTTTAATTAATGTCCCAAAGCCTTTAAATATGCTTCAGATATTTGATTTGAGCTCATTTGTACACTAACATGACTACATTTGATGTCATTGAGCTCCTCCTACAAAGATATCCACTTTGGTTAGCTATAAGTTTATTGAAATCTGAATTTTGATTTAGAAATCAATTATGAAAGTTTCCTCCATAAAAATTTATGGTGGCCGGACCAAATAGATTTCTTGAAGATGTCTTATATAAACATGTATTTTGGGAGGAATTATTATAATAACCTATTCAAATATTAAATATATTAAATATTTGAATTAAAAGTATGTAGTATATAATGAACTTCTGATACCAAGATCAATGTGAATATTATTTACTCACAATGATAAAAATTATAGATTTTAGTAAATATTATTTGATATACTTCTTAATACATGCTATTTAATTTAATAGTAATTAATTAAATTTATTTTTATTATTTAGTTTTTTTGTGTTCATTCTTAATCGGGTAAATTAAATTAAACTAAAATTTTCTTCTATTGAAAAATATAATTTGGTAAATTAAGAATTTAGGATTTTAGAATCAAAATTAATTAAGATTACTAATATATAAATTAAATAAATCAAATATATTAAACATAAATCCTTATATAATAAATAATAACATAATAATTAATTTAGTAAAAAAATTAAACTGCTAATCTTATTTTATCTAGATCATCTCCAATTGAACTGCAAACACATATATGATGTTTGCCAATTGCTACACCCGATGCCGAACGCAAATCTATGTTATCGTTGTGAACCGTGCGATGTCCTTATAATCACCGCACTGTTCACCAACGCTATTCTGTTGCTAAGAAATAGAGCTAATTGAAGAAAAAATATACACAAAATATTTTTTTGTTATTAAAAAATTGAAGTTAGATTAAAAATTAGTTGCTATATTTTAGAGTATTATTATATATTTTAATAGGGGTGTCAAAAGTTGACACGACTCGAAACCCGACCCGGAAAAATCTTGGTTTGGGTCAACCCATTTGTGAAACACGTCGATTCCGGGTTCAGATTTCAGAACTGTTTGAAAAATGGGTCGAGTTTATGTTGACCCGACAACCTGAATTGACCCGTTTGGTCATCCCACGTGTCAGGACTAGTGTCACATCAAGTTTCGCCACGTCCGGTCACGTCCTCGTCCACATATGTCGGTCCTCATCAGGTGTCGGCGTGTCGCAGCCATCGGTCCAGCCTGCATAGTCGCACTCGCATCTTGCTCGAGCGACCAAGCTACCGCTGCTGCCGTCCATCCTTCACGCCGCACTTACTGTCGATGTCTCCGCTCCACCAGACTCAACAAACCAGCTCCGCATTCTCTGCTCTGCTTTGTAGTTGTTCGCAGGTCGTGTCGTGTCAACCCGATAACCCATACGGATCGAGTCCGGGTTGACTAACCTTACCCGTTTATAAAACTAGATCTAGATAGGATCAATCCGTTTACAGTCGAGTCCAATCAAATTTGATCCAAATTTGACCCGTTGACGAGTGCAATCAGATTCGATTCAAATTTGATCGGTTGATCTGAATTGACACCCCTATTTTTTAAGTACAAAATGATTTTTTGGATTCGAGGACGAGAAGATAAGCTATGAAAATGGGGAAGAGCAGAAACAGTCGAGAAGAGGAGGGAGTCAAAGGATTAGATCATTAGAGTGAGAAATGATTGCTTTGTTTTTTTTTTCCTGAAGGTTAGAAAGGATGTTAGTTTATTATTATTATTATTATTATTATTATTTAAGAAAGGAATGTTAGTTGACTATAAGAGAAAGACTTGAGACCTAGGCGGCTCTTAGTCAAAGAAGAAGACGAGCACTAGCGGCATGGCTGCACGATCGAAGGAGACACGGCGGGTCCGACGGAGAGAGGAAGGTATGTGATGCCCTAACAGTTTACCTAAAAAGCACGAGATTTTATGCACCAATGGGCTTAGGGGTCTACGAGTTATGCTTACATACAAGATAAACAGAGTTTTAGATGGAAGTTCAAGCAAATTAAGTTACTCAGACTTTCATATCTGCAATTGTTGGTAGATTTAGCACATTTTATCTTCTCAGGAAAATTAGAATGGATCTTTCTAGAATTGAGCACAGACTTGCTCAGATATTCAGAGTTGGAAATCGTGCCACCAACTGCTTGCAAATTTGGAAGTTGATATTTCCTGTATGTAATTGAATCGACCCTCCGAATATTTCTCCTGCACTTAATGCAATTCTCATGTGTTACAAAATGTTTTGGCTTATTCTAACGTTCTCGTATCCGTCTTCTTTAATTTGTCATCTCGTTTTGTTTTTGATGATGATGTATCTGCCTTATCATCAAGATCACCTCTTTGGCTCCTTACTTCTTTATTTCTAGACTACCTAGAGGAGGTGTTTGGTAGAACCCATGATTTGCTAAATCCGGATTTCAAAAATCCTGAGGGGCCTAAATCCTGAAAACTGGTTGGTGACATTCATCATAAATCCTATTAAATTTTGTGTGAGTGTTTGTCTATAAAACAGATTTAATGAGCGGACTTTTCCTCTTGAGCCAATGGATTTTGTAAATCCGGCAATAAAAAGATTTTGAAAATCCGGGATTTAGCACGAAAAGGTAGAATTTTCCATCTACAGTGGCTTTATTTGCCGTGAGATTTGGTTTTGCATTTTAGGCCGTTTGGCTGGATTTCGCTCAAATCCCGCCTATATAGCCCCAAAGAGTTCTTAGCTATTGGACGACTTCATTCTTAAGGGAATTTCAAATTTGGCAAGCTGAGTTATGTACCAAGTTGTAAGTGGCCCAAGCTGATGCAGATTCAGCAACTTGGTGAACTAAATTCAGATTCTCGATGACTATATCAATATAATCTAAATAAGTATGAGCGCATAAACTATACCATTACTCATCTTAAATTCCCTCTATAAAATGTGTTTGGAAGTCAATGAACAACTTGAGTAGTTAAATAGGAATTAATGGAAAGCACTGCTGCTGCATTTCTTCTCGTTGTTGACCATATAGATCTGCCTTAGATTACTCCAAGCTATAGCAACTGACATGAACAAATCCCTTTCTCTGTAAGCCCCAACCATTCTCTTTCTATCAATATATATATATATATATAACAGAAATGCGCACAAGGACAAACAGCACATGTAGACTAAATTAAATATATTGCTATGAACTGGAATACTTTAAGCTTCATACCTTTTCATTGTTTTTTTTGTTTAAAATACTGTCAAGTGCCTCAACAAGCAGGAAAGAAGCACCTGAAATTTTGGAATGATGGGCATAAAATAATCCAACTTTTTCTATAGATCCAACTAATATGCATTACAATCTTATAAAAAGGTACCCAACCAACTGAATAGAACTCAGAAACTAACTTAACAGAATATCTATCTTTCATCCTCTCTAAAATGCAGGATTCTCTTATGACTCCTCTTCAACTTCCTCTCTTGGATGTCTCCCAACCCTTACATCCTTCTGTTCTCTCTGCTCTCAATTCAGCTTGCCGTGATTGGGGCTTCTTCCACATCACCAACCATGGAATCTCCAAGGAACTCTACAATAAGATCTACATCTTATGCAAAGAAGTTTTTAACCAGCCTTTAGATATTAAGCTCAAGCTAGGACCATCAGCCAGCATCAATACCTACACTCCTCACTTCATTGCATCCCCTTTCTTCGAAAGCCTTCGAGTTTCTGGTCCAGACTTCTATAACTCAGCTAAGAAATCAAGCAATGTACTTTTTCAACGAGCCAATTCGGAGTTCTGGTAAATAATTTGATTTTCTTAGCACTCATTCTTCTAACTCAGCTAAACAACCTAGCTCTACTATTTTTGCAGTGAAGTATTGCAAGAATATGGAAATAAGATGATTGATTTATCAAAGAAGATTATCTCTATTCTTTTAAATTGTCTTGAAGATGGATTTGAGAAGAAATACCATGAATCTGAATTCATTAGGTGCCATGGATACCTTAGGATTAACAACTACTCAGCTCCAGGGAACTTTGATACAGGAGAAATTGAAGGGCTTGGAAAACATACAGATATGAGCTGCATCACAATTCTTTACCAGGATGAGATTGGTGGGCTTCAGGTAAGATCAAAGAGAGGGGAATGGGTGAACTTAACACCAAATGAAGGAACATTGGTAGTGAACATTGGAGACTTGCTGCAAGCTTGGAGCAATGGACGGCTGAGATCATCTGAACACAGGGTGGTGTTAAAACATTGTGTTAATAGATTCTCAATGGCTTTCTTTTGGTGCTTTGAGGATGAAAAAGTGATAAAAGCACCTGAAGATTTAGTGGGAGAAGAAAACAGTAGAATGTATCCACCATTTATTTGTCAGGACTACGTAAAATTTCGGGAGAATAGTGAGAGAGGGAGATTTGATATAGTTGGATATACTGTTGATGATTTCACCCTGAAAAGCACTTCGATATCTAAAGATTTTAATTCTAAACGAAGTGCTAGTATCTGATTTTCAATCTTAGAAAGATATTTCATCTTTTCTGAATTGAATTGTTGTATTCTCCCCATTGTAAAGTTATACGAGTAAAAGATGTGATCTTTTCTACCATTCATGGAATTGTTTTCATAGCCTCTGTAATATAATTGACATTAAGGGGCTGTTTGGTAGCACCCAATATTTCATTTAAGTAGGATTTCGTAAATCCTCTAAATCCAGATTTATGAAATCCGCAGGGGGGGTAAATCCTAAAAACTATTTGGTAACATTTATGATAAATCTTGTATGATTGTTTGGCTATTGATTGTTAAATCCTGAAACGAGCGGAGTATTCTTCCCTCTCGCACCAACAGAATGTTAAATCTGCCGAATCAGAGGATTTCAAAAATCTGGGAATTATCACGAAAAGTAGTAATTTTCCGTCTACGGCGACTTTCATTTACCAAGAGATTTGGTTTTGCATTTTAGGCCGTTTGGCTGGAATCCTCTCAAATCCTCCTTAAATCCTGCTACCAAACAACTCCTATATATTGAGGCAATTCAACCAATGAATATTGAACCTAATGAAACAGCTATGGATGTTACTTGGTTGGTGGATTCGGAGAAGAAATCCTATGAGATATTTGAATGTTCTAATTGTTGAATAATGCGTTAGATACGAGTTGAAAAACATGGGATTTCGGGCCTGTTTACATTGCAAAGCCACAAATTTGGTGCAGATTACGTGGACCAATTTGGGCCTTAAGATATGCTCTAATTACCGTGTGGAAGGATTATGCAGGGAACAGGATGGAACAAGGAGTCCTTTGATTTGATGGTTTTGAAATAAAAAATCAGCCTTCATAAAAGTGACTTCAAATATTTTCGGTAGGAAAAATAATAATGATTATTTTACTAGACTTTATATATTTTTCTTTTTTAGTGAACCTAACATCCCTTTGGACATGTAAAATATGCTTATTTCTGCTGTCCTTATTGTCCAAGAAACAACTTTGATAAATGACACTTGTTTGTATGCAAAGGCTCCAGCGACGCTTTGGGGATGTAAATCACTAAATAATTGTTGCACAGTCTGGCAAGAAGACATGGAAGCTAATCATAGAATAAGGGGTTTTAAGGGATTAGTTGTCATATAAGTTGACAATTTAGAAAACTTCTATTGAACAAAAAGGTCGCAGCTCATGAGTGAAGAAAAAGATAAAACAAAGATAAAGCCTTAGGTTATATGTAATATTAGCTTATACACCTCCAATTTGTCTCATGTAGTTACAATTTGGATATTAATATATACATAGAAGAAGCAGGCGGCTGGCATGTAAAATTATTTGAGGAGCATAACTCATAATTTTTTTGTACATACATATACCTGTGAATGATACTGGACCTTATTAACAAGCTAACCTGTGAGCTTATAACCTAGAACCTGTGTGAGAAAAGAAAGTATGGAGAAACACTAGAGATAAGCTATGATAAATATTTTTTTTTAATTTTTTTTTAATTATCATAGCTTATCTCTAGTGTTTCTCCATACTTTCCTTTCTCACACAGGTTCTAGGTTATACGCTCACAGGTTAGCTTGTTAAGCTATGATAAATACTTAAATATCAATCAGATAAAAAAAAGGGCCCAAGTCACATAAGATTCAAAAGATGGAAAATGCTCATCAATGCCTCTTATTTATAAGGTTTTGAGGGTTGCAAGAAACGCTAAATCCACATTTTAATTCAAGTAAAATGCATTAAGGATGAAGTTTAAAAACTGCTTTCATTATTTGAGGATATTGAACGTAGGTAGATGAGATATTTCAATAAGCTTTTCAATGAAGATTATGAGAATATGATAAACTTTAGTGACTTTAACACCCTTAAATGAAATAAAGATTTTTATTTTTATCATCATATTAGTAAAGCTGAAGTTTGAGAGGTTTTAAGAAATATAAAAAGTGAAAAAGTTGTTGAATCTGATGATATTATAATTCTTGGGTCAAGGCATCCTGGGTGATTGTAGGCTAAATCCTTTATTTTAAGCCTCTCTCTATGACCTTATAATGAAGCTCCTCAACCACTCCTGGCTCCTACCTTATCTTCAAAAGTGTTGGTGACATCTTCTACAGCTTTCAAGCACTAGTGAATTGTGTCACAAATATTCTCCTAAACTCCAACAAGGAGTTTGTAATATCTCGTTCCCTTACTGTTCCTCTCTGAATTGGATTTTCCTCCCAGAATCGGCCAGGACGATGTTGAGATCGTCCAGGCCGATCAGTGCTTTGAAAACAGCTGATTTCTGGTGAGTTTTCTGGAAGAATTTCTGTACAGATCGTCCGGGCCGATGTTGAGATCGTCCAGGCCGATCTGTACTGTAGAAATGATCGGCCAGGCAACAGCCCTGGGAACTGTCCAGGACGATCAGGATTTGGTCTGATCGTCCCGGGACGATTTGTCGATCGGCCAGGCCGATATGAGTATGATATAAGGAAATGAGCTCGTTTTGAGGAGAGAGAAAATCAGATTTTTAATTTCAGATATTTTGAGGAGAGAGAAAGAGAAAGGGAAAAAGAGAAAAGCTTGGTTTTGGAGGCCGCGGAGCGCTTTTCGTCCGACGCTGCTGTTGGGAAAAGTGTAGATCTCGTGGTAAGGACTCCGAACCCTGTTTCTGTTTTCAAAGATGTTGTGTTTTGACCGAGTTGGGATCTGTTTTGTGTTTTCGTAGTCGACTTTTCGACATGATTTTGATTTGACACAACTTCCACCGCACAACTTCTAGTATGTTATAGATATGATTATTGTACACGATTTGACTGTATTCTATGAAGATTTTACCGGTCGGAATTGATTCTACGTGATTTTAATCGAATAGAAAATTATCAGGACGTGATTTGATTTGGTTTCTATATGATAATAGTCTTGTATTGATGTTATAGATATTCTACTGTAATTTGGAAGAATTTGGATATTGTATCTTTTTGCAGGATTTTTGTGTAAATTTGACCGACTACCGTTACTCTGCCCGATTTTCGTACGATTTCTGATTTTCCCGGAATTGATAGATTGAATTGATATGTATATGACTATTGATATGATTGTTCTAGATTTCTCTATTATTGCTTATTGCATCGATTATTGCATTGATTGATTGATTCTGAAAGACAAGTGGAAACCTGGTTGAACGTTGGTTATAGAAACCAACGTATGGATATCTACAACAGCAATATTGATAACTACAACAGCACTATTGATAATAGCCAGTTTAACCTGGTTGAACGATTGATAACTACAACAGCACTATTGATACGATTGATAACTACAACAGCACTATTGATACGATTGATAACTACAACAGCACTATTGATACGATTGATAACTACAACAGCACTATTGATAATAGCTAGTGTTTGTGCTTGTCGAGTAAGACCATTGTATGAAATTGCATGTATACGATATTGCATCGCATAGATTTCCTGATCTGTATTGATTTATTGATTTCGGATTGATTTATTGATATTGATCGGTTTATTGAATTGACTTATTATTGAACGGATTTATTGATTTATCGATTTCTGCTTTGTTAGATTTGATCGGATTTACTGTATTGTACGATTTCATTGATTTCATCGATTGACTACTGAGCATTGATATGGACATAGATAGATATAGATATTGCATTGAAAGCATGAACATGGACATCGTACTACTGCCTATAGATTCATTGTACTACTGTCTACTGTTTCTGCATTGTATTAACTGCTTTATAGATTCGTTGTTCCGTATCGCTTTTCCCTACTGATTTCATTGATTTGACCGTATTGATTTGATTGACGGATATTGATTGATTGAGTTGATTTATCGATTTGCCTGCCGCTGCATTGACTGGTTTTATTGACTATTGATTTCCGTACTGCATTGACTTCTGATTTGATTTCCGCTGTGTAGACTTGATTTCATTGACGATGGATTTCTGAATTGCATAGACTCATTGACCATTGATTGACTAAATTTTTATTGACCCGCATATTGATAGCATCGCCGTGCTTTGATTTCAGTTGTAGGCTTTGGTGACCTGCTGGGCTTTGTAAGCTCATTATATGTGGTTAATGATTTCAGGTCCAGGGCCTCCAGCTTGACGATCTTTCTGCCGAGTTCTGTAGCTTTTCTTTTGTAGCCTTGGTAGGCTTTCTTTTGTAGCCTGTACGGCTAGTGTAGTATTTTCTTTTGACTGTACTTTGACTCTTGTATTATTTGTGTATTATAGTATCCGCTGCTGTTTCTTTTCTGTAATGTAATTATCTCTGGCTCTGGATATATGTTGGTATGGATTGATATGAACAACAGATGAGGAAACCGATAGAAAGAAAAGAAAAGAAAAGAAAAAAAAAGAGGCAATAGAACAATCAGATGAATCCTTTCGCTACACGGATCTTGGGGTCGTTACAATTGGTATCAGAGCGAGTGTAGTGAAAGGATTTGATTGATAGTTTGATAGAATGAATTCATTCTGCATACATAGTGATTGACGTGTGATTGATTGCATTGTGTGTTTGTTTGGATTTCGACGAGTTTTGATTTGACTTTGGATTTGGATCGATTTGTTTTGGTTGTTTTATTCTTCGTACCTGTAGGGAAATGTCGGGACGACATTTTTCTAAGGTGGGGAGATTGTAATATCTCGTTCCCTTACTGTTCCTCTCTGAATTGGATTTTCCTCCCAGAATCGGCCAGGACGATGTTGAGATCGTCCAGGCCGATCAGTGCTTTGAAAACAGCTGATTTCTGGTGTGTTTTCTGGAAGAATTTATGTACAGATCGTCCGGGCCGATGTTGAGATCGTCCAGGCCGATCTGTACTGTAGAAATGATCGGCCAGACAACAGCCCTGGGAACTGTCCAGGACGATCAGGATTTGGTCTGATCGTCCCAGGACGATTTGTCGATCGGCCAGGCCGATATGAGTATGATATAAGGAAATGAGCTCGTTTTGAGGAGAGAGAAAATCAGATTTTTAATTTCAGATATTTTGAGGAGAGAGAAAGAGAAAGGGAAAAAGAGAAAAGCTTGGTTTTGGAGGCCGCGGAGCGCTTTTCGTCCGACGCTGCTGTTGGGAAAAGTGTAGATCTCGTGGTAAGGACTCCGAACCCTGTTTCTGTTTTCAAAGATGTTGTGTTTTGACCGAGTTGGGATCTGTTTTGTGTTTTCGTAGTCGACTTTTCGACATGATTTTGATTTGACACAACTTCCACCGCACAACTTCTAGTATGTTATAGATATGATTATTGTACACGATTTGACTGTATTCTATGAAGATTTTACCGGTCGGAATTGATTCTACGTGATTTTAATCGAATAGAAAATTATCAGGACGTGATTTGATTTGGTTTCTATATGATAATAGTCTTGTATTGATGTTATAGATATTCTACTGTAATTTGGAAGAATTTGGATATTGTATCTTTTTGCAGGATTTTTGTGTAAATTTGACCGATTACCGTTACTCTGCCCGATTTTCGTACGATTTCTGATTTTCCCGGAATTGATAGATTGAATTGATATGTATATGACTATTGATATGATTGTTCTAGATTTCTCTATTATTGCTTATTGCATCGATTATTGTATTGATTGATTGATTCTGAAAGACAAGTGGAAACCTGGTTGAACGTTGGTTATAGAAACCAACATATGGATATCTACAACAGCAATATTGATAACTACAACAGCACTATTGATAATAGCCAGTTTAACCTGGTTGAACGATTGATAACTACAACAACACTATTGATACGATTGATAACTACAACAGCACTATTGATACGATTGATAACTACAACAACACTATTGATAATAGCTAGTGTTTGTGCTTGTCGTGTAAGACCATTGTATGAAATTGCATGTATACGATATTGCATCGCATAGATTTCCTGATCTGTATTGATTTATTGATTTCGGATTGATTTATTGATATTGATCGATTTATTGAATTGACTTATTATTGAACGGATTTATTGATTTATCGATTTCTGCTTTGTTAGATTTGATCGGATTTACTGTATTGTACAATTTCATTGATTTCATCGATTGACTACTGAGCATTGATATGGACATAGATAGATATAGATATTGCATTGAAAGCATGAACATGGACATCGTACTACTGCCTATAGATTCATTGTACTACTGTCTACTGTTTCTGCATTGTATTAACTGCTTTATAGATTCGTTGTTCCGTATCGCTTTTCCCTACTGATTTCATTGATTTGACCGTATTGATTTGATTGACGGATATTGATTGATTGAGTTGATTTATCGATTTGCCTGCCGCTGCATTGACTGGTTTTATTGACTATTGATTTCCGTACTGCATTGACTTCTGATTTGATTTTCGCTGTGTAGACTTGATTTCATTGACGATGGATTTCTGAATTGCATAGACTCATTGACCATTGATTGACTAAATTTTTATTGACCCGCATATTGATAGCATCGCTGTGCTTTGATTTCAGTTGTAGGCTTTGGTGACCTGCTGGGCTTTGTAAGCTTATTATATGTGGTTGAAATTTTCAGGTCCGAGCAAGGCAACTGGAATGGAGTTCGATCAGAATGTCAGACAAATTCTTTCGCTACACAGATCTTGGGGTCGTTACAGAGTTGCTCACTGCATCTGAGAGGATGCTGGATACAAATTTATCTGCGGATGATACTCAACCTTACTAGCTGGCTCACTTGTGAGCATGCAACGTGGAACCTATGTGAGAACTAAGAGGATGGGAAACTCCTAGAAGGAAATTGTAATAAATGCTCCGAATCTCAATCAGATAAAAAAAGACTCAAGTCACGTACTATTCAAAAGATGACAAGCTCCTTATCACCTATTATATATAAAATTATGAGAGCTACAAGAAAAATTGTGCACAAGAAAATTTAAAAAGTGCAATGCTATACATACTATTTTGGACACATGTCACCTCTATGTTGATCGAGGGAGAGGTGGGGGCTATAGAGCTCTAATTAGGGGTGTCAATATTTGACACGACACGAAAACCCGACCCGGACCCGACCCGGAAAATTCGGGTTGAACCCGACCCGATTTCAAAATGGGTCGGGTTCGGGTTCCAGAAATTGACCCGTTTAAAAAACGGGTCGGGTTCGGGTTGACCCGGCGGGTTGCTGGGTCAACCCGCCAACCCGTTTAATTTAAAAAAATTCAAATTATCGCCCCCTGCCCGAATATCCCGCGTGAGGCATGACCGGCTGCCCGCGGCCGCTTCGTTCGCGTCAAGGTCAAACCAGCGCATCGCGTGACCGTGTGCCCAGTTCCCGCTTCGCGACAGTTCGCGTGACCGCGTGACCGCTGCCCGGGACGCTGCTGCCGCGTGCCGCCGGATGTCGATGTCGCTAAGCCGCTGGACACCGGACGCCCGCTGCCGCCGGACGCTACTGCCGCGCTGAAGCTGATCCCGAATATCGCCGCTGCCTTGCCGTGTCCGCGGGTCGGGTCGGGTTGACCCGAACCCGAAGCGGGTCGGGTTCGGGTCCGATAAATCAACCCGTTTGTAAAAACGGGTCGGGTTCGGGTTGACCCGAATAGTGCCGGGTCATTTTCGGGTTCGACCCGAACCCGACCCGTGACCCGAAATTGACACCCCTAGCTCTAGTCATACGTCATTGGGTGAACTCGATAGTGTCGAGTTTGCACTAAGCGAGCTCCGTAGTGTGGG
This sequence comes from Dendrobium huoshanense, assembly GCA_016618105.1. Taxonomy (NCBI): domain Eukaryota; kingdom Viridiplantae; phylum Streptophyta; class Magnoliopsida; order Asparagales; family Orchidaceae; genus Dendrobium; species Dendrobium huoshanense. The sequence goes on along the minus strand of CM028343.1, from coordinate 45,182,407 downwards.
TGAGTTTAGTGGTACCAAATAGGACTATATGAGTCTATGGGGGAGTTCTGAGCAAGTGGTGCTTGATGGATGAGTGGTGTCGAAGGCCAATTGATGACCTGTGAGGAGTCTTGGATTGCCCAAAGGAAAACACGAATGAGACGATGCTTTAGAGAAGATTAACTCATTGGTCAGATATTCATGGTAGGGTTAGTTGAGAGGTCTCTTGGTAGGTGCTTTCCTTTAGTTAAACTTGAATGAGTGGAGATGAAAGTGCCCACCTTAGGTAGGAACGAGTTGCTGTGACAACTACCTTTGTCCGATGGGGTGAGTGGCGAGTTATTTGGTTTGCGAGATTTCCTGTTGTTCCCAAGAGGGGGGAATCTTTTCCTTGTATGCCCTAACAGGTAAGGCATGATGTTCCTAGGACAAATTCTTTTACGGAGCTTGTCTAATGTGAGTCTTCTTCTGGTAATCCACCGACTACCTGCTATAGCGCCTACGTTCCGCTTGCAGCCCAACTAGTACCTATGAAGGCATATGTGAGGGCATAATATTAATCTAGGGGTGTAACTCAATAAAGCCCGACTAGAGACTATTTGGATTTGGCTTGAAAAATGACTCGTGAGATGAGCTAAATATGCTAATAAGCAATATTTATGTCAATCCATGCTTAGATCGTTACCTTTTGAGTCGGCTCATTTAAAATTTTTAATACAAGAATTTGCTCAAGCTTTGAATTGAGTTCAAGTTTAGAGCTTGAACTCAATTGATTTATTAGCTCAAGCTCAAATCATGGGCATCTTGAACTTGAAAAGACTTATTTAAACCCCTATATATTACCCAATTTTCAATACAATAATTTTGTTTATAAATATAGAATATCTAGTATATACATTAAAAAAAATTTCCACGTGAGAAGGCATCTATGATGGAAGAAGGTTTAGTAGGGAAGGCTCCCTTCTGATTGGTTGGTAGCTGCGGTTGGTGCAATATTCAAAATGTTCTTATGGAATAATCTTCAATGCTTAAAAATTCAGCTGTGCATTAATTGTCTTGAAGAGTTTTCTTGCTAGACAAGTTGGAGAAGCATACTTTTGGGGTAGGCAGGCAACTTGTGGCTTGTCGTCACCACATCCATCAGAGCACTATTTTTTTAGAAGAGACTTTGAAATGCATACCACATCTAAAATATTTGGTTTCCTACTTGGTAAGCATTCGCTTTCTATAAAGTTGTCTAAGAGTTTGAAGAATATTTATATGGCAAATTGATCAAACATTACAAAAATGTTAAAATTTAGAAGATAGTATTAGAGGTGGAAGCTCATTTGTGTCTATTTTTTATTAGGTGTTGCTAACATTATAAGAGTGAGTATATATATGGGTTGAGATTAGACTTCTTTGGGGCATCTTTTTACTGCTGCTTAAAACGAACTTTTATTCGGTCCGGTGAACGTACGCTCCTCTACGTTCGGCCACCAATGTTTTAGCGCCACGTAGCATGAAGAAAAGTCGCCGACCCGACCCGCTGTTTTTTGGGTTCTCGCACGTGCGTTTTTTTAAATCCTTGACGAGCCGAACAACATCCCATCACCTTTTGGATATATTTCAAATACCTAGCAATACCGAGCAAATACCGAGTTGTACCTAGTTTTTTCTAGCAATACCGAGCAAATACCTAGCAATACCGAGCAAATCTCTAGCAATACCGAGCAAATCTTGAGCAAATACTGAGTTGTACCGAGTTTTTTCTAGCAATACCGAGCAAATACCTAGCAATACCGAGCAAATCCCTAGCAATACCGAGCAAATCCTGAGCAAATACTAAGTTGTACCGAGTTGTAAAAAAACTCGGTACAACTCGGTATTTGCATGGTATTGGCCTTTACAGAGCGGTATTTCTCATTTTTGCAAAGCAATACCTAGCAAATATCGAGCAAATACCGAGCAATACCGAGAAAATCGCGAACATAGCATTCCTGGGTTCCGCTCCGGGTCAAGTCGTCGGGCCGCGCAGTAAAGAATAAGAGCACGTGGCGACATGTTATTGGCGGCCGAACGTAGCTCTACGTCCGGTCAGAGGACGTAATAATTATTCGCTTAAAACAGTTTTTTAGTGCAAAAATTAACAATTTTGTATTGAAAAGATGTTTTAAGAAGTAGTCATAAAGGTTTCCCAAACGGAGCCTTAAAAATAATACTTTAAATTATAAAAGAAAAATTTTGAAAAAAAAAAGAGAGAATACTTTAAACAAAGAAATTACTTTTAGATCATATAAAACAACCAAAATTAAGGATTCGAGAGAAGCAATCAAATATTTTATTAAGTTTCTAAAAATTGATTGATATTATTTGTTACTAACCAGGAAATAAATGCTCTAGTTATCCTTTGAATTTGGATTTTAGATTTTAAAATTTAAAAGAGTTGAATATGATTGTGCTAAGACTGAAGAGATGTTTACAATCTGCACTTATACTTACTAGGAGTGAGTTACCAACTAACAACTTTAATGCACGCTCAATCGCCTTATATGCAATGTATGAGAAGTTATACTCTGTCCTAAGAGATCAATGGATGAATCAGGCTCGAAAAATTATCTTGATCGGGCACGAATCTCGAGGCAAAAATTCAAATTGGAAACTTCAAAAATTAAATTGAAGATCATCTGAACTCCGATTTTAGCAAACTTACAGTCGAACTGAAAGTCTCGGAAATATGAACCCAATGACACCAAATTCAACTCATTCTGAGCCCAAATGAGTCCAAATCAAAGACCCAAAGCATATTTGGAAGGTTCAATCCATAATTTGGATTATCAAACAATTTCCAAATATGATATGCTTATAGTCGAATCGAGTGGCTCGATGAGACAAATCCAACGAACCCAAGATCGTCAAATTCTGATATCATTAGAGCCTTCTAATGCCTAATAAACGGTCCACGATCAAGGGATTCAATATCGATCGTCCAATCAAATCACTTCAAATTTATCCTCGATCTTCCTCCTATTTACTAGCTATGCTACACTTAGAAAACTATAAATAGATCTCTCATTTCTCTTGAGAGGGAGACCCCAAGCAAGAAGAGAAGAGAAGAGAAGAGAAGGAAGAATAAAAGGAAGAGACTCCTCCTCGACCACTGCCGGACTTTCACTCGGCAACCAACTGACGCTGGAATTAAGCAAGCAAGCAAGAAGAGAAGGAAGAAAAGGAAGGGAAGGAAGAGACTCTTCATAGACCACCACCAGACTTTCACCCGACTGTCAACTGACGTCGGAATTCTGCCCAACTGTCAATTGACATCAGAGTTTTGCCCGACAGCCGACTGAAGTCGGAATTCTAATCGATAGTCACATGAAGCTGAATTTTCGCCCGACCACTTTACATCATCGGATTTCCCATCTCTATTTGTAATTGAATTTCAATCCAATATTATTGTAATCTGATTGTCCTCAGTTTTAGGGACGAGTCAGCCACTCGTAACCAAAACAAACACTAGTGTAATCCTTTCAACTTAGCATGGCCCTATGATTTTTCCCATTTTCAGGGTTTCTACATAAAAATTCTTGTGTTACATTTTTTCTCTGTCTATGTGTTGGATATCCATACAAGATTGAGCCAAAAAATTTCCAACTCTATCACCGCATATATTCTAACCTGCAACATCTATAATGAAATCTCTTCAACTAGGCAAGCCCTTATAGTTTTACCTTTTGAAATTTTCCATATCAAAAATCTCTAGTATTCTCAAACTCTCTTATTAATCTATTTGTGCATTGGATACATGGTATATAAAATATTACTCTACTCTTGTAAATTTATTATCGGAGTACTGTAACTGAACCTTTGGCAACTTAGGCATGACGCCATGACCTATACGATGGTTTAGTAGTCAAGTCTTACAATATTAAAAATCCAGTAATGAAAGTTGCTGTAATTTTTTTAGACCTTATCAATTAAGGTGGCATACTAGTAAAATTAAAGATAGCGATGGTATACTATAATTTACATATCTATCTTGCTATATCAGTAAAAATATCTCAAATTAAATATTTATTTATTTATTATTATTAAATAATTCCTACCAAACCCAGGAAAAAAGAGTTATCAAGCAGCTTTTGTTTATCTTTTGACTCTTTCCAGTCAAGGAACATTTATGAACCACTTTTATTCCTATCTAAAGCGGGGCAAATTATTAGGTCTGGGATCCGGATTCGTCCGAACACCAATTCAGATGCATCACATCATCAAAATATATCGGATCCCAATATATTTGAGTAACGTGGCGCATCTGGATTGGATGTCCGGACGTCCGATGACCAAACATAATAATTCGCCCTAAAGCTGGGACAAGCGGCCATCTAAGGTACTGCTTGTCGTAGACAAGCTATAATCCTCTTTTTTTTTAAATTTTGGGGGAATTTAATTTTTTTGGGGGGGAATTTGCTATAATCCCTATCCACCAAAATAAATAAAAAAGGCTCATATTCCAAGAAATTTTATATTTTATATACAACACATTTAAGTTTCTTTTAAGACAGCTTTATTACTGTTTCTTAAAAAAAAAATTTAGTTAAAAATTTTTTAACTAAAAAATAACTTTAAAATTTCATTTGGACAATTTTTTTATTACTTTTTAAAATAATTTTTTAATAAAAAATAAAAAATATTATGAAAAAATTTATTTTAAAAAACAATAAAAAAATCATTCCAAATAAATCTAAGAAAATATTAAAAAAAAAAAACTTCCCCAAATAAAGCCTCAAAGAGGAATAATACAGTTGGAAGTTGAAACATTTACTGCATTGACTTGGGAGCCAATGCCGTGTAATGCTTACAAGCAAAAATTAATTACATTTTGAAGAAAGGAGCTGTTCCAATACGGCGAAGGCCAGAAAAAGAAGTCCAAGGCAAATTTGGTTGGCGGTTGATTTTTTTTTTTTAGACATTTAGGACATTTATGATAAACTTTACACAAAGACTCGAACCTTAGATCTATTAATTAGAATCATACGCTCACAACCAACAGACCAAGATGAGCTGTATGATTGACGGCTGATAGATAATACAATTCATGAAACGTTTTTTTTTTTTTTTTTTTCTCTTTTTTTTTAAGACATTTACATCATTTAAAACAAATTCACACATAACCAATACACAAATACTCAAAACTCAAAACCTTATAGTTGGGAGCCTAAGCTCTCAACCAACATGCCAAATCGAGCTATATTTCACTTTAATAATAAATTCAGCATCAAAAGATGTGATTAATTTGGAGAGCTCAAATTATATGAAAACTTTATATTACATGCAATCAGAGCAATCAATTCATGAAATTTTAGAGGTATTTATATGCATATCATAAATTCTTAAATTTGTATATTTAGTTATAGCATCTTAGTATTTGAATCAAATTAAAATATGATTTAAAAATTAAAATATTATATTAGTAAATATAAATATTTACATGCATGTAAATATAAAAGAATTCTAGGACATATATGTAAATCTCTCTTTTCCTAAAATATGTTACCATATATCATGATGTGAAAAATTCTCATGCGAAAATGATTTGCTTAATGAAGTTTGCACGCTTAGATTTAGAGGCAATAATAAGTAAGACTTATGCGGAATTGAACGATAAGATAAATATTAAGTGGTACTTAGCTTAGGTTAATTTTCATGCATAGAAGTTAAGTTCAAAAGATAGCCATCTTAATCCAACATTACATACGTAGATTGTTCCAACAATAAATTCCAATAATAACAATAAGATTAGGCTATGAAAGATCCATCACATAACTCTTCCTATTACTAGGTTCTAGCGGCGCATAATTGACATGATCTTCATGAGTCCATTAATAATCATAAACGAAAAGTAAACTAGAAAGATAAGAGTGTTAGGAGAAGAGTTTCACCCAAGGAATGAAGTTATACAACGTTCCGGTGGTGCTTTGTTGGTTGGATCGAAAGTAGGTGGCCTGGAGCAGATTCCGGACAGCAATTTTGGTTCTCAAGGATGCTGGATAGCAGTTTTCTAGGCTTCAAAATTCTGGACAGCAACTGGACGTAACTGGACAGCCATCTATAAGGCCTAGGAAGACATTGGACGGCTGCTGTGGGACATCCGGAACTTCTGGACAGCAAATAGCTATGTTCCAGGATGCAGGGCAGCAAGTTGTTTGGCTGGAGATCCTTAGATGCCGTGTAGAATTCAGCAAAATTTTGAGACAGCAACGTGACTCTGTCCAGAAATCTTGGCAGCCCGTTTGGGAGATGAAATTCAGCCAGTTCCTCCTATTGGGTGCACGTGAGCATGAAAAGGGAGTGTGGAAAGTTGTGGGGAAAGCAATGGAGAGAACATGGAGTCAATTCCCTTTGATTTCGGTTCAGGTTTGGGCGGCATTTAGTTGAGGAGGAGCATAGGGGAGAAATCTGAAATTAATTTCAGATTTATGGAGTAATTATGGAGCAATTGATTTAGACATTTGAATTTGAAATTTGTGGAGTTTATGAGGGAAAGTGGGGAGGGGATTGAATTAATTAGATCCTTAATTTGTGGGATCTAATTAATTAAATGGGGGATATGGGTGGCCGGCCATGGAGAGAGAAAGGGAGAGGGGTTGGGTATTAATGAGGTGGGCCCAAGTAATTAAGAGGATTGAATAGTTAAATCTGAAATTAATTTCAGATTTAAACTATTTGGAGGTTTCTCTTAATTTATGGGATGATAATTTAAGAATAATTTAAAATTCAAATTTGAATTTGAACTTAATTCTATTCCTAAATTAGGGGAGCCAAATTAGGAAAGCATTTATGGGAAATTTGAAATCAAAATGTGGGAGGGAAAATAATGAGTCATCCAATTAAATTCCGTTCGAATTTTGAATTTGAAAAAACTTCCTTATTTAAACTTTGCAAATAAGGAAAGTTTTTGAATTTCGAATTTTGAATTTCAAAATTCATTAACTCCTTTCTTTATTGCTAGACCACAATCAAGGAGCCATTATGATGATTGACATCTTCATCATGGCTTCGGGCAAGGTGGTGGCCAGCGGCCAAAAGGAGGAAGAGGGGGCTTGCCGTCGGGTTTGGGGATTTCTTGATGGAGCTTGGGTTGTAGTGGAGGAAGCTAGTGGGTAAAGCGGTGGATGAAGGGATCTCGGGTAGGGCTTGGCGTGGGGAGGAGGAAAACAAGAGTTGGAGAAGAAAACAATAAGATAAATAAATCATGAGTCGAGGACGCTTCCAACGACTGGCGGGTATTGCTTTGAGCCTCTCCTAGGCTTTCCTCACTTGAGAACTCACAAAGAGAACTCTAGAACTCACAAAGAGATCCAAAACCAAAATTTTCATTAGCAATCATCATCCCTTTTCCAAGAGGAAGGGGAGGGCTTAAATAGCCAAATACATGAGGGAAAATAAAAGACACAATTGCCCCTAGGGCAAACATAAAACAAAGCACTCAAGTGAGGGTAGAAATGGAAAAGTACAAACAACAAATAAAATACATGAAAATAAATAGACACGATCGTAGCCGTTGATCTTCGATGTCCTCATCATTCTCCCCAGATGGGAGAAAAACTCGACTGCGTCGAGTTGGTGTCTCGAAAACTCTTCGTGCATATGGGTTTATCTGTTGTAGCTCCTCGCACTCTGACCACATATCCTCTGACTTTGGGTTCACCTCTTCACCTAGTCAAGTATCTTCTTCGTTCACCCTCTTTTGTGGAAATAATATTATAACTAGGAATCATGTCAACCTTCTCCGCTATAGGAATTTTGGGAATAATTTTGGGAGTGGAGGTAGGCTTTGGAGTTCTCACAAGGTGGGGTCACATAAGGCTTAATTTGAATTGGATTTGGGGGTTTAACTCCGGACCTTCAAAGTCTATAAAATCTTTTATGTTAGAAAAGGAATAAATGTTGAACTCTGCAAGCAGATCCACCACGCAAGCGTTGTTCTTGATTTTATTGACAAATTTAAATAATTTGCACCTCTATGCATGTAATTTCCCGGACGAATCCGCACCATTACTGAGTTACCAACTTTAATAGATTTAACTTGTTTAGAATCAGCATAAAGTTTATACTTATTATTGCTCTATTCAGTTAGACGTACAATTTTCTTAAGCAAGTCATGCATATGTAATGTAAATGTGTCAAGTGATATGCGAATTCATATGTCTAAAACTCAAGACTCGACAAGATGAACATGAGGTGGAGCAAGAGACTTGATATGCAAGATGAATGACATGGGTTCACACACAAATTTCAAACAAAGAAAACTTTGGAAGACAACAGACTACAAAACACACACGAACACATAGCTAGAAAAAGTGGACAAGTCCCAAAAAGAGTGGATTTAAAGTGTTCAGTCTAAGGGAACTGGGGTAGGAGGTGAAATGAAAACACTCTTAGCTACCAGGGCACTTCTATAGGTGGTTTCAGTTAGGGTCGGCAGCAGTCTCCTAGTGGGGGTAGTGTCATTTAACAAATTCATCCAACTAGGATAGAAGTGGTCCTTATCCTGGTAGGACGAGGCTATAATGGGTAAAATGTATGAATCAGGAATGATACACTCGACCAAATATAAATCCAGTTGAGCAGCTCTAAAGTTAGACTCTAATGAAACAAGAGGGGGCTCATTGTTCAAATCAGGCTCAAAAACTTTCAGACTCAAAGTACTGTCTTCCGAAAGATACTCAGGTTTAGTTGCAACCCTAAGATCCATGGGTTCTGTTTCACTTAAATCAGGTGATAAATTCGATTGACTTACTTCCAACTCGAGTATATCTAAGCCGCCATCAGAATTATCCAAAATTAATTCATAATTATCCAAAGCTAAATCAGACTTATCCAAAATTAAATCAGAATTGTCAGAATTATCTGAAGTCATCTCAGTAGGTGTTACAACTAAATCAGGATCTTCTAAATTTAAATTCAACGAGTTCGACGTCCGATTGGCTCCTTTCGAGATTCCATTACTATCATCCAGGCATACTTTGTCCAAAGGCTTATCCTCGAGGAGACTAGGATTGAGGTGGGTTAAGGTGTCGACGTTTAAAGGTTCTAGCTCTGCTAGCATAGGGTTTAAGTCTTTTAAGGAGTCTGATTCAATCTCTTTAGTTTCATCCTCAAAGAATTCTTTGTTATTAGTGATATCATTAGCATCCACGAAATGGATGCACTCAGTCTCAGGTTCAGGGGACCTCTTCTTCTTAATATCTTTATTTATTATAATCATACTTGCAGAGTCAAGGACTGGGAGGCTAAAGGTTGACTGGGATGGTTAGAAGTAGGTCTTAGTGGGGAGTCATAAGAGATTGGTCCAACAGAAGACCTACTAAAGGGTCGCTCATCAAGACTAAGTGAAGACCTACAGGGTGGGGCAGCTGTAATATTACGATCTGCTCCAGGATCGTCCATGACGATCTGGAATCGTCCATGACGATCTGGGATCGTCCATGATGATCTGGGATCGTCCTGGGACGATTAGGTGAGAAAGAGCTCCAGAAGTTGCCCAGAAGTGTTCCAGATGATTTCCTGTAGGCATCGTCCAGGCCGATCGAGGACATCGGCCAGGCCGATTGCACTGTTCACAAGCATCGGCCGGATCATCGCCCTGTGAGCTGACCAGGACGATCAAATTGGTCTGATCGTCCAGGACGATCTGGAGATCGGCCAGGCCGATCTGAGTATGATTTAAGGGAAATCAGTCGTTTTGAAGAGAGAGAAATTTATTTTAAAAATATCTGATTTCGGATCCGAGAAAAGAGAAAAAAGAAGAAAAAGGAAAAGTTGATTTCGGGAAGACGCGGAGCCGTTTTCGTTCGAAGAGACTGTTGAGGATATTGCTGTGCACGAGGTAAGGCACATTCCACCTTTCTCAATTTTCAGAACCGTCGTGTTTGGCGGTATTATCTGTCCGGAATTGATTTTTGTTCGTGATTTTCGTCCGTATCTTTTGATTGGTTCAATTTTTACCGCGTAAGTTTCTGTATATCGTTGACGTGCCGAGTGTGCACATTTTGGTTATTTTCTGAAGATTTTTGTCCAGGTATTTTTGATTCGACTGTGTTTTTAGTCGACTGAATTTTTCTGTGAACTTGAAAATTTTCTGTGCAATAGAATAAATGTTCTGAATTGTTGATATCTATAATCTGTGCGAATTTGGTGAATTTTGATTTTCAGAAAAATTGTGTAAATTCTGTATACTGCCGTTGTGCTGCCCGGTTTTTGGGTAATTTCTGATTTGTCCGAAATTCTTCTGATTTGATATGCTATCTGTATATGCTATAAAAAGGGAGTTATAAGGGGCCTGGATCCTATGAGATTCAGTTAGTGTATGGGAATTCTGAAATGAGCTCAATCTGAAATCTGATATCTGTTCTGTTCCAGATCCGAGGAAATCTGTTTAGGTGCTATAAGCACTATTTATGTATTCTGGTGCTATAAGTACATTTGTTCTGGTGCCGTGAGCACAAAGGGAGGTATAAGGGGCCTGGATCCTATGAGATTCAGTTAGTGTCAGGGAATTTAGCTATTAATTAATTATCTGATATCTGATCTGATATGATTATGATACGATTTTGTTCTGTTCCGATATGATCTGTACGATTCTGATTCTGTTGATCTGATATGTCTGATCTGTTCTGTTTCTGATTTGATACGACTTCTGTTTCCGTATAATTCTGTTTGATTTGATATCTGTCCAATTCCGTTCTGATTTCTGTACGGATTTGTCTGATGTGTTGGTTTTGAGATTCTGAGAATTTTGATTGGAGGTTTGTTGCTTTGTTGAGCTGTTGAGCTCACCCTTTCTTTCTGGTGGTTTTCAGGTTCTGGGAAAGTGAAGGAAGTCCAGGATTAGTTCAGAGTCTGATCAGTTTAGGTATTGTTTTGTACCTTTTGATTTTTGTACAGTCATGGTTTTTTCTGTTCCGTCTTTCTTTCTGTCTAAAAGCCATGTACTGTATTTGTAGATGATTGTTTTAAGGAAAAGAATGAAGAAAAGATAGATGTTTTGTTCCGCTGCATTAGATGTTTTTAGTAGCTCTGTGTTTGTCTATTTTATTTAAAATGTTTGGAAGATTCAGTTCCGAACCAAATTCCAAAGCTAGATCCTGGTTAGCTTCTCCGTCGCGGCCCGGTGCGAACGGGATTCGTCTCGTCTCGGATTGGGTCGTGACAAGCTTTTTTTTTTTGGTATCAGAGCAATGGTTTTGAAATTTGGGATTGTGTGAAAACAGAGCTATAGGAAGTGATCAGTAAGTCTGTCTGGGGGGTAGTTTTGGTTTGTTCGGCTTTTTATTGTGTTATTTTTGTGATAGTTTTCTGGATTTTTCTGTATGGATCAGCCAGACCCAGACATGACAGACGGGCAGAGTTCTAGTCAGGCAGCACCAGTGGGGAGTACAGCCCCAGTGGTCGGTGCTGACACACTGTCACAGTTTGCTACACTTGTTGCTCAGATGATGAGCGAGACTCAGAGCAGAGCTTCGACTGTTCGATCTGATGATCTTGACAGACATTTGCAGTTGTTTCTGAGGTTGAAACCTCCGAGATTCGAGGGCGCTGTTGAGCCCAGAGCAGCCGAGGAGTGGCTGAGGAGATTGGAGAAGACCTTTGACGGGATGCAGTGTCCGTCAGATAGGAAGGTTCCGTTAGCAGTGTTTCTGTTGGACGGTGAGGCTGAGCACTGGTGGGAAGGCTAGCAGGCAGTCAGATTTCAGGGCAGACTGAACTCTTTGATTACTTGGGAAGAGTTCACTGAGGTATTCCGAGATTGGTTTGTTCCCCCTTCTGCACGACAGCAGATGCATGAGACTTTTCTGAGACTTGTTCAGGGGAGCAAGACGGTGATGCAGTATGAGACTGAGTTTACTGCATTAGCCAGGTACGCTCCGCAGCTGGTTAGCACTTCTGCTGAGAGGTGTTACAGATTTCTAAGAGGATTACGAGATACTTTGAGGCAGCCCCTGATACCGTTCCGGATCACTGATTTCTCTGAGCTTGTGGAGCGAGCTCGACTGATAGAGAATGACTTGATGACTACTCAACAGCGGTGGACTGCGAGTAGGAAGAGATTTGGAGGTGAGGCTTCTGGCAGTGGTTCCTCTGGAAAGAGGAGATTCGTTTCTGGTTCTGGATATGGAGATTCCAGGAGGAGCGGAGGGTCGTCTGGTACTGCTACTAGTACGACGAGTTCTGGATCAGTCAGTACGGCACCTGTGTGCCAGAACTGTGGACGACGACACTTTGGCCAGTGCTATAGGATGGCTGGTCTGTGCTTCCGATGTGGTCAGTCAGGACATTGGATTGCAGAGTGTCCATAGATGGGATTTGATCAGCGTTCTGAGTTTTGATCTGAGGGCTTTGTCAGACCTGCCAGTTCAGCAGCAGGGAGACCGAGGACTGTTCCTCCACGCCCTGAGGGATTTGCTGGTAGAGGTGGTGATTCTAGTTCTGGACCACGGAGACCACCTACGATTCAGAGGGAGCAGAGTAGTTCTGTTGCTTCAGCTCCTGTTCCAGTTCAGCCCCGAGTCTACAGCTTGAGTCAGCAGGAGGCTCGAGATGCTCCCGATGTTGTGATTTACATTTCTGATCAGCCCTGTCGTGTTTTGTTTGACTCTGGAGCGAGTCATTCTTTTCTGTCCGAGCACTGTTTTGAGATTTTGCATTTGGACTCGTTTTTGCTTCCGATTTCTTTGTCTGTGATTTTACCGGCTGGGAATCTTTTGATTGCTCGACAGTTTTTTTTGTGTGAGATTGAGATTTCTGGCAAGAAGTGGAAATCAAGTTTGATTCGGTTGCCGATTTCATCGTATGATGTGATTCTGGGAATGGATTGGCTGAGTCAGTATGATGCCCAGATAGAATGTCTGAAGAAGCAAGTGAGTTTGCTTATGGCTGGAGAGAGAGTTGTATTCCAGGGATTACGAGGTGTCCTCTCCAGTTTGGTTTCTGTATTGGAAGTGAGCAGGATGTGGAAGAATGGATGCCCAGTGTTTTTGGCTTCGGTGCGGGATCTGAACCTAGAGGTTGGTTCTGTTTCTGAGATCCCTGTGGTACGGGAGTTTGTTGATGTTTTTTCTGAGGAGTTGGTTGGGTTACCTCCGGATAGAGATGTGGAGTTCTCTATCGATATTTTTCCGGGTACCGCTCCTATATCAAAAGCTCCATACAGGATGGCACCGAAAGAACTTTCTGAGTTGAAAGTTCAGCTTCAGGAGTTGGTTGATAGAGGTTTTGTACGTCCCAGTGTTTCGCCCTGGGGAGCACCTGTTTTGTTTGTGAAGAAGAAGGACGGTACACTCCGTATGTGTATTGATTACAGAGATTTGAACAAGGTTACGATCAAGAACAAGTATCCTTTGCCTCAGATTGACGACTTGTTTGATCAGCTTTCCGGATCTTCAGTATTTTCGAAGATTGATTTGAGATCCGGATATTATCAGGTGAAGGTGAAGGAAGCTGATGTGGTGAAGACAGCTTTCAGTACTCGGTACGGGCACTATGAGTTTTTGGTTATGCCTTTTGGGGTAACCAATGCGCCTGCGATTTTCATGGATTTGATGAACCGAGTATTCAGGGAGTATTTGGATCAGTTCGTGATCGTCTTCATCGACGATATTCTGGTATATTCTGCATCTGAGGATGATCATGCCAGACATTTGAGGATTGTGTTGGAGACTTTGAGGAGGCATCAGCTGTATGCCAAGTTCTCCAAGTGTGAATTCTGGTTGAAGAGCATTTCATTTCTGGGGCATGTGATTAGCGGATAAGGCATTTCTGTAGATCCTCAGAAGATTCAGACAGTTGCTGATTGGCCAAGGCCGACTACGGTATTTGAGGTACGTAGTTTCTTGGGCATGGCTGGGTATTACAGAAAATTTGTGAAAGGATTTTCACAGATTTCGACGCCTCTGACGAGACTGACGTAGAAGTCAGTACCTTTTGTTCGGACACCGGAGTGTGAGACGAGTTTTCAGCGATTGAAGGATTGTCTGACTTCAGCTCCGGTACTAGCACTTCCGTCAGGTACTGAAGGATTTCAAGTGTTCAGTGATGCTTCACTGAAAGGACTGGGTTGTGTCCTGATGCAGCATGGTCAGGTAATTGCTTATGCATCTAGACAGTTAAAGCCACATGAGAAGAATTACCCGACACATGATTTGGAGTTAGCTGCGGTGGTATTTGCTTTGAAGATTTGGCGTCATTACCTGTATGGCGTCAGATGTGAGATCTTTACTGATCATAAGAGTCTGAAGTACATTTTTACTCAGAATGATCTGAATTTGAGGCAGAGAAGATGGCTCGAGTTGATCAAGGACTATGATTTGACTATTCAGTATCAGCCTGGTAAGGCAAATGTGGTAGCAGATGCTTTGAGCAGGAAGTCTTCTGGATTATCAGGTATTCAGCTTACTTTTGATGACTTCCTGATTCGTGATTTGGAACGATTGCGGGTGGAGGTGATTTCCTCCAGTGGTTTGGAGTTGGCTCAGATGACCATTCAGTCATCTTTGGAGACAAGGATTCAGGAAGCCCAGAAGTCAGATTCTGATTATTCAAAGTTGATCTCTCAGATTGGATCTGGTAAGACTCCTGAACTTCGAATTTCTGATTCTGGTGCTATTTTCTGTAAGAACAGGTTGTGGGTACCTGTGTTTGGAGATTTGAGGCAGGAGATTCTGTACGAATCTCATCATTCAGGCTATACTGTACATCCAGGCAGTGGTAAGATGTACGCTGATATGAAACTTTTGTTCTGGTGGCCTGGAATGAAAAAGGACGTAGTTGAGTTTGTGTCGAGATGCGAAGCCTGTCAGTTGGTGAAGGCAGAGCATCAGCGACCAGGTGGACTATTGCAGTCGTTGCCTATCCTTGAGTGGAAATGGGAAGAGGTAACGATGGACTTTGCGATGGATTTTCCTCGATCTAGACAAGGGCACGACGCTATTTGGGTGGTTGTAGATCGATTGACGAAATCCGCCCATTTTCTTCCGATTAGACAGACGGATTCAGTTGATCGCTTGACACAAGTTTCAACTAGAATAAATCCCCCTTAATCTGAGTAATAATGGTGGCAAAGGAAAAATTCTTGAAGTTTTATTAGGTTGTTGCATAGAAAAACTTTCCTTCAAGCACATGAGCTTTCATCTTGGTGCCAAAAGATTGCAAATAACTTTTTCAAGTCCTAAAATTGATTAAATTCATCTCAAATATCTTTTTTCTAATCTATAAATTGATAAAATTCATCTCAAACTTGCAGATTGAAAATGTATCACATTTTTCAAAGAGCATAAGATTAATCTAAAAATATTTCCTCATCAACTCAGCCCTTGCTTCTATATCTTCCTACTATATTTCCTCATTTTTATGAGCATTGTTTTTTCTCAATATCCTCTATGTTCTTCTCTCAAATTAATCTAAAAATATTTGAGTGCATTACTTATGCCCACATTGTTTATGTGAAGGAGATAGTCAGATTGCACGGTGTGCCTCGCGTGATTGTTTCTGATCGAGATGGACGTTTTACTTCCAGACTTTGGAAAGGCATTCAGCAAGGCTTGGGTACGAAACTGCATTTCAGTACAGCCTTTCATCCTCAGACGGATGGACAGTCTGAGAGGACTATTCAGGTGCTGGAAGACCTGTTGAGACTTTGTGTTCTGGACTTTGGCGGAAGCTGGGAAGATCACATTTCTTTGATTGAGTTTGCATATAACAACAGTTTTCAGTCCAGTATCGGTATGGCACCGTACGAGGCTCTGTATGGCAGGAAGTGCCGTACTCCTTTGACTCTGACGGAGGTCGGAGATAGACAGGCTTTGGGGGCTACTTTTGCTGATGAAACTGCTCAGAAGATCAGTTTGATAAGAGAGAGATTGAAAGCTGCTCAAGATCGACAGCAGAAGTATTATAATCAGAAGCACAGGTTTGTTGAGTTTCAAGTTGGTGACTTTGTGTATGTCAAAGTCAGCCCGATGAAGGGTATGAGCAGATTTGGTCAGGTGAGCAAGCTTAGTCCGAGATATATTGGATCTTTTGAAATTTTGGAAAGGATTGGAAAAGCTGCTTACAAATTATTGCTTTCTGATTCTATGCCTGATATGCATAATGTGTTTCACGTGTCCACTCTGAGGAAGTGGGTATCCGACTCTGGGAAGAAGGTATCTGCTGATGAGGTTGAGATTCAGGAGAATCTGGCGTACAAAGAAGAACCAGAGTTGATTTTGGCGTATGACGTCCAAAAGTTAAGAAATAAACAGATTCCGATGGTTAAAGTCCAGTGGAAGCACCGGACTGCACGGGAAGCGACTTGGGAGAAGGAGTCTGACATGAGACAGTCGTACCCGTACTTGTTTTGACTGAATTTGGATCGGATAATGTCGAGGACGACATTTTTCTGAGTTGGGGAGATTGTAATATTACGATCTGCTCCAGGATCGTCCAGGACGATCTGGGATCGTCCTGGGATGATTAGGTGAGAAAGAGCTCCAGAAGTTGCCCAGAAGTGTTCCAGGTGATTTCCTGTAGGCATCGTCCAGGCCGATCGAGGACATCGGCCAGGCCGATTGCACTGTTCACAAGCATCGGCCGGATCATCGCCCTGTGAGCTGACCAGGACGATCAAATTGGTCTGATCGTCCAGGACGATCTGGAGATCGGCCAGGCCGATCTGAGTATGATTTAAGGGAAATTAGTCGTTTTGAAGAGAGAGAAATTTATTTTAAAAATATCTGATTTCGGATCCGAGAAAAGAGAAAAAAGAAGAAAAAGGAAAAGTTGATTTCGAGAAGACGCGGAGCCGTTTTCGTTCGAAGAGACTGTTGAGGATATTGCTGTGCACGAGGTAAGGCACATTCCACCTTTCTCAATTTTCAGAACCGTCGTGTTTGGCGGTATTATCTGTCCGGAATTGATTTTTGTTCGTGATTTTCGTCCGTATCTTTTGATTGGTTCAGTTTTTACCGCGTAAGTTTCTGTATATCGTTGACGTGCCGAGTGTGCACATTTTGGTTATTTTCTGAAGATTTTTGTCCGAGTATTTTTATTCGACTGTGTTTTTAGTCGACTGAATTTTTCTGTGAACTTGGAAATTTTCTGTGCAATAGAATAAATGTTCTGAATTGTTGATATCTATAATCTGTGCGAATTTGGTGAATTTTGATTTTCAGGAAAATTGTGTAAATTCTGTATACTGCCGTTGTGCTGCCTGATTTTTGGGTAATTTCTGATTTGTCCGAAATTCTTCTGATTTGATATGCTATCTGTATATGCTATAAAAAGGGAGTTATAAGGGGCCTGGATCTTATGAGATTCAGTTAGTGTCTGGGAATTCTGAAATGAGCTCAATCTGAAATCTGATATCTGTTCTGTTCCGGATCCGAGGAAATCTGTTTAGATGCTATAAGCATTATTTATGTATTCTGGTGCTATAAGCACATCTGTTCTGGTGCCGTGAGCACAAAGGGAGGTATAAGGGGCCTGGATCCTATGAGATTCAGTAAGTGTCAGGGAATTTAGCTATTAATTAATTATCTGATATCTGATCTGATATGATTCTGATACGATTTTGTTCTGTTCCGATATGATCTGTACGATTCTGATTCTGTTGATCTGATATGTCTGATCTGTTCTGTTTCTGATTTGATACGACTTCTGTTTCCGTACAGTTCTGTTTGATTTGATATCTGTCCGATTCCGTTCTGATTTCTGTACGGATTTGTCTGATGTGTTGGTTTTGAGATTTTGAGGATTTTGATTGGAGGTTTGTTGCTTTGCTGAGCTGTTGAGCTCACCCTTGCTTTCTGGTGGTTTTTAGGTTCTGGGAAAGGGAAGGAAGTCCAGGATTAGTTCAGAGTCTGATCAGTTTAGGTATTGTTTTGTACCTTTTGATTTTTGTACAGTCATGGCTTTTTCTGTTCCGTCTTTCTTTCTGTCTAAAAGCCATGTACTGTATTTGTAGATGATTGTTTTGAGGAAAAGAATGAAGAAAAGATAGATGTTTTGTTCCGCTGCATTAGATGTTTTTAGTAGCTCTGTGTTTGTCTGTTTTATTTAAAATGTTTGGAAGATTCAGTTCCGAACCAAATTCCATAGCTAGATCCTGGTTAGCTTCTCCGTCGCGGCCCGGTGCGAACGAGATTCGTCTCGTCTCGGATTGGGTCGTGACAGCAGCAACCCGGATGTTACTAAGGGGTGGGTGATCTTGACCACAGTAAGGTCTACGGGTTGTCCCAACGAAAGAGATAGGGTGATGCTCTAGATGACGGTCACTAATAGAGGGTCGGTATTTTAAATTAAGATCTCGCCTCATGTCTTTCCAAGTAGTGTACTCACCACGAGACTCTTTATGATCTTTCAATTTTGCCCAAAATTGAAGAGCTCGTCCTTTAAGGTGAGACCTAGCGATGCTAACCTGGTGGGATTCAGGGATATGACATGATTCAAAATAGTCATCTAAATGTCTATCCCATTCCCTAAAGTGGTAAGGATCCGAGGAACCATCAAAGGTTGGCAGACGATAGGGTGACTCTAAGTGAGGTCGTGGAGGCTTAGGCTCAGGTCTCGGGTGATAAGCTGAGTGGGACCTGTATTTAGAGTGGGGATAGTCAACGGGTTTCTCCGTCATAATTCTAGTCATATTGCCCACTAGGTTAACGATGTCATCTAAACTCTTTTGGAGTCTTATCGAGTCCATTGAAAAGTGTTAAGTGATTCTTAATGAAGAATGGGTGTAAGGGACAACACTTTCCCAGGAGAAAACACCATTACGAGTGGTTGTATGGTGCAGGAAGAACTCAGGACAGCCAGCTACAAGACTGATTTAAGTGATCTAGGCAAGTAGGTTGGACTCTGGAACGTGGACAGCAAGTGAATACTACTTAGAACTCTCCCAAACGGATGCTAATAGGTGCAGGAATAAAGTGGACAGCAGGTTCAGCCAAGGGTTATGTAGTCTAAGTGTTTTGGTAAGGTCTTATGGTGAGGACAGTACCTAAACAGCGATGAAAAGTTCTCTAAATGATGTCTAACAATTGCTGGAATAGTGTGGAATGCAGCTACAAACAAGGTCTTAGTTGCCCTAAGCAGTTAATAACAAAGTAAGTCTAAAGGCAGCACTCACACGATAGCTAGGACAACTTAAATGCCAAAGTATGGTTGCAGGAAATGCACTTGCAGCGGTGAAAACAGTGAATAAACTCTAACGAAGCAATGATATGCATGCAAGTTTTAAGCTACAATGAAAGGCTATACCCTAGGATGTTTTTCTACACATGTCGTGCATGCCTACCATGCTCTGATACCAAGATGATGTGAAACAATCTCATGCGAAAATGATTTGCTTAATGAAGTTTGCACGCTTAGATTTATAGGCAATAATAAGTAAGATCTTATGCGGAATTGAACGATAAGATAAATATTAAGTGGTACTTAGCTTAGGTTAATTTCATGCATAGAAGTTAAGTTCAAAAGATAGCCATCTTAATCCAACATTGCATACGTAGATTGTTCCAACAATAAATTCCAATAATAACAATAAGATTAGGCTATGAAAGATCCCTCACACAACTCTTCCTATTACTAGGTTCTAGCGGCGCATAATTGACATGATCTTCATGAGTCCATTAATAACCATAAACGAAAAGTAAACTAGAAAGATAAGAGTGTTAGGAGAAGAGTTTCACCCAAGGAATGAAGTTATACAACGTTCCGGTTGTGCTTTGTTGGTTGGATCGAAAGTAGGTGGCCTGGAGCAGATTCCGGACAGCAATTTTGGTTCTCAAGGATGCTGGATAGCAGTTTTCTGGGCTTCAAAATTCTGGACAGCAACTGGACGTAACTGGACAACCATCTATAAGGCCTAGGAAGACCTTGGACAGCTGCTGTGGGACATCCGGAACTTCTGGACAGCAAATAGCTATGTTCCAGGATGCAGGGCAGCAAGTTGTTTGGCTGGAGATCCTTAGATGCCGTGTAGAATTCAGCAAAATTTCGAGACAGCAACGTGACTCTGTCCAGAAATCTTGGCAGCCCGTTTGGGAGATGAAATTCAGCCAGTTCCTCCTATTGGGTGCACGTGAGCATGAAAAGGGAGGGTGGAAAGTTGTGGGGAAAGCAATGGAGAGAACATGGAGTCAATTCCCTTTGATTTCGGTTCAGGTTTGGGTGGCATTTAGTTGAGGAGGAGCATAGGAGGGAAATCTGAAATTAATTTCAGATTTAGGGAGTAATTATGGAGCAATTGATTTAGACATTTGAATTTGAAATTTGTGGAGTTTAGGAGGGAAAGTGGGGAGGGGATTGAATTAATTAGATCCTTAATTTGTGGGATCTAATTAATTAAATGGGGGATATGGGTGGCCGGCCATGGAGAGAGAAAGGGAGAGGGGTTGGGTATTAATGAGGTGGGCCCAAGTAATTAAGAGGATTGAATAGTTAAATCTGAAGTTAATTTCAGATTTAAACTATTTGGAGGTTTCTCTTAATTTATGGGATGATAATTTAAGAATAATTTGAAATTCAAATTTGAATTTGAACTTAATTCTATTCCTAAATTAGGGGAGCCAAATTAAGAAAGCATTTATGGGAAATTTGAAATCAAAATGTGGGAGGGAAAATAATGAGTCATCCAATTAAATTCCGTTCGAATTTTGAATTCGAAAAAACTTCCTTATTTAGACTTTGCAAATAAGGAAAGTTTTTGAATTTCGAATTTTGAATTTCAAAATTCATTAACTCCTTTCTTTATTGCTAGACCACAATCAAGGAGCCATTATGATGATTGACATCTTCATCATGGCTTGGGGCAAGGTGGTGGCCGGCGGTCAAAAGGAGGAAGAGGGGGTTTGCCGTCGGGTTTGGGGATTTCTTGATGGAGCTTGGGTTGTAGTGGAGGAAGCTAGTGGGTCAAGCGGTGGATGAAGGGATCTCGGGTAGGGCTTGGCGTGGGGAGGAGGAAAACAAGAGTTGGAGAAGAAAACAATAAGATAAATAAATCACGAGTCGAGGACGCTTCCAACGACTGGCGGGTATTGCTTTGAGCCTCTCCTAGGCTTTCCTCACTTGAAAACTCACAAAGAGAACTCTAGAACTTACAAAGAGATACAAAACCAAAATTTTCATTAGCAATCATCATCCCTTTTCCAAGAGGAAGGGGAGGGCTTAAATAGCCAAATACATGAGGGAAAATAAAAGACACAATTGCCCATAGGGCAAACATAAAACAAAGCTCTCAAGTGAGGGTAGAAATGGAAAAGTACAAACAACAAATAAAATACATGAAAATAAATAGACACGATCGTAGCCGTTGATCTTCAATGTCCTCATCATATCATCCCTAAAATAAAACAATGATGAGCAAAGTAAAATGGGTAAAATTTATCTCAAAGAGAAGAGGAGGAGAGAAAAGAAGACTCACTTCCTGAGAGAAAAGTTTACTAAAATACTGATAAAACTTTCTAAACATCTAATTACATTTGCTGACAACTCTCTGAAGTGCTCTCTTGATAGTACCTGGGGAAGCTTTAACCTCACACATAAACTGCACCAAAATTTTAAATTTTGATCAGTATTCTCATCAATATAAGTGAAAATTTTAGAACTGGGTTTTATGGAGGGTAACCTTTGATCGCACAGTAATAGAAAGATTGCCATCATCAATGGATGACTGCACAGATTGAGCATCTAAATGAAGGTTGTTCATGGCTTCAATTATGTCAAGGAGCAATAAATCTCTCCATGGGCACTGCATCTCTATGAGCACCAGTTCCTCAATCATGGTGATATTGATATCGAATAAGCCTTTCTTTGGTAAGAGGCTGTGATTTTCGTCTTTCGCCTCGTCGATTTCGCTAGCTTTCCTCTTATTTGATGAAGGTTTCCGGCAATTGAGGAGCTCATTGGTGCCATAATTATCTGATGTTCTTTCTGCAGTGTCTGGATGTTTGCTTCTTCTTGCTTTCATCTCAGGATCTGGTTCCTCTCTGTAGGATTCCAGCTCTTCAACTCTTCTCTCAAGCTCTTTAAGATACTCTATTGTGTCAGCAAGAATGGATGTTTTGTCGACCTGAATACAATTATGAGAAAAAAACGAACGATATCAATATAAAAAACAAAGAACAGCAATAGCAATATAACAGTAGCAACAAGAGTTTTGTTAGGGTGGGAGAGATGAAACCACTGGGCTTATGGGTTGACTGTGACTCTGTAAGACCATGAAATTCAGATATAAGGTGATTAAATGGAAAAAAAAAAATCAAAATGTTGGTTCTTCTAAAATAAGACTTCGTTTGGGACGGCTTCTTTGTTACTTCTTAAAACAGCTTTTTAGTACAAAAATTGAAATTTTAATACTAGAAAGCTGCTTTAAGAAGCAACAAGAAAGTCGTCCCAAACAAAGCCCAAGTCATTACAAGAATTTTTTAGAAGTTTCTATACAATTTTTTACATGATTTTGTTTTACCGCAGATCAATGTTTTCATTGAAAAGTTTATTTGCTCGTAATAACCCCAATAAGAGCATAAAAGATAAAAGTTTGGCCACAAAAAGCATAGTATATCACTGGAGTTTAAACATATTTTGATTGTTGGTAAAAAGATGCAGTTTCTATATGCCAAAAAAGAAAGAAAGTTTTCCAACAATAAAGCTTTTCTCAATTTATCCTAAGGATTTTCAAAGAAAGATCACCATGACCATGCCAACAAAATTTAGAAATACTAAATCATGTCCATTTACCTTGCTGATTGAAGGAACTAATGATCTGAGAACATGAAATTTCTCATTCAGCTTCTCTCTCCTTCTCCTCTCTGATAAGACATGGTTTGCATTAGCATCATCTGGCTCTGTTTTCCAAGTTTTATTCCTCGACACCTGCTCTTCTTGGAGTTTCACCAGATCACCATTCATCCATTTGCCATCAATTAAAATATTCTTCAACATTCTCTGCGGTGTCTTGGTGAAACTTTTTGAAGCCCTTGAATCTCTCTTCCAAACCTTAAAGCTAGATTTATTAGAACTCTTCTCAAAAGTAATGCCTGGCAATGAAATTTGATGTTTCAAGTTCCCTAAAATAGTAGAAAGAGTGCAAGCATAATGAGAACCATCTCCCTCAACACCAAAGGAACCAAACTTTGCATGATTATCCTCTTGAAGATTGTCAGGCATGTTTCCTTTCACTCTTTCACCTCTAGGAGAAGAAAGGATGTTTTGAACAAAAGACATTGATGGACATTCACTGGAGTTCAAAGAATCATGAAGGCCATTGTCAACCTCATCGTCCATAAAGTTCCTTCTATGAACATTCCATTGCCAATCTTGTCTCTTAATCCTTAAATGATCATCAGAAACATTGGATCTGCGCTCAGAAATGCTAGGAATTTTCTTACAGATGCTTGGATGAAGCTCAGGAACATTGTCGTGCATAAATTCAGACTGATTCTCAAACAGTATGGAGTCATCTACTTCGTGATCCAGAACCGAGTGCACATTGTCCACCTCCTTCCCAACAAATGGGGGGCTTGAAGTGGAATTTTCAGAGGAAACTGGGTCTTCAAACTCCCAGAACGAATTTTTTATTCTTCCCACAAGACCAGGATCTTCCAAAACCTTGAGAAAAAGGACCAATTAAAATAGGAGGATGTGAAGCACAGTTACTAGCAAATGTTAAATAAGAAGGAACTTACCAGTTCAAATGTTCCAAGCTCTAGTACTCCATTCATGAAGGGAAGACCCACAACAGTCTGCAAAATAAGGCAAAGTGACTGGTACCATGAATACAGTAAAGATTGATATGCTTCTAAGGTTGGAGGTGCTCAGTTTGGTTGATTCAAGAACAAAAAAGTCTGTTTCGTCAATATTATAACTATTTATAAGGTAAAAGTAACCAAAATGAAAAAAAAAAAAAAAAGTACTATGCAGCACCAATAATCTGTTACTCATCACAATACTCGAATTCTCTGCAAGATGGTTCTTACGTAGAGTTTTTTTTTCTAATAATAAATAAACTTATTCTTTCAATTTTGTTTGCACTTTTGGTTGAAGAATTTCAAGGTAATATTAAAATGTTATCATAAATAATCTAGAGCTAGTTCATACTTGATTGGTCTAATTACAATAGATAAACAAATGAAGAGTAATTATAAACTCTGCTATTTTTCTGTTTGTTAAAGGGTAAATCGTACCTGAATAGCTGCACTCTGAAGCAACATTGAGTAGTCAATCCAATTTAGAAACCAAAAAATTTGCATTTAAGAAAATGAAATAATTAGCTTGCATGGACATAAGAAAATAAAGAAAAAGAGTTTATCAATATATCAGCAAGGATCTAACCTTTGCTAAAAGGCAACGGGAAAAAGTTCGGTTATCAGCAAATTGTGCATTGCTCAACCAGACAGGCTCATTATGTTCAAACACACTTCCTGGCAAGCTGAATACCAATGTACAAGTGAATGTTAAATAAAATAAACTAGGAGTAAGATAAAATTCTAATTTCAGTTCCATCATATAAAGAGGCTAGAAAAATATAAGACAAAGGAAATAGATTATAATGTCAATATTAAGCATGCAAGCTTCCATTTTTTTACCAATGTTACTATATGAGAACAATATCCGGTTACATCCAAGAAAATACATATTATCATCAAAGCCAAAAAATGAGATCATGACCATTGTAAACAATCACTAATATTTGGACTGCATGCTTAACTCAAAATGCAAAAGAAGCAAGCAACCAAAATGTTTTAAGGGATGTTAACATACTCTTGTCCCAAATTAAAGGTGAAGGACATGCAGACCAAATAATACCACTCCGCATCTGTCAAATCTTCAGGAGATAATGAAGCAAAAGGCCTTCTATTCTGCTCGTTACAGGCAACTATAGAAAGAGACTCATATAGCTCTCTCAATTGTTCACTTCTCTGTAGAGCCATTTGATCAGCTTTACATTCAATTGGTTGTGTGGTCTTCCGAGTTTTTATGTCACCATTATAGAATCCATCATTCCACTCTAACAACCTAGAAACCATCAAAAACAAAGGAAACCAATTAGTAGGCTGTAGAGACAAATCGCAACAAGAAGGAAGTCATAAAATAAAACATTGACATGAAACTTAAATACAGCATAGGCCATAAAAAATTATGAAATGATAAGCCATGGACACTGTATAATGGCTAAAAATATAGAGATTGAGATGACACAGAGGAAATGAGAGATTTGTGGCAATCAATCTAGCAATGAGCTAATGCAAAAATCTAGATTTTAGGAGGTAACATCAAACTAATTGAACACCCAATCTGAATAAAAATTTATTGAATTAGAAACATGTGTGTCCCATCTGTGTTGGTAATCACCCAGACACATCAGGGGAGGGGGCTGGGGGTCGGGGTCTGGGGGACAGGGTGGTCCCGATCATTTTAAACTCTAATTATGAAAAATAAAATTAGATAAACAAGTTAAATATAACTATTAGAATGTCGGACACGTATCGGAGAGTGGATTAGTGGCGCGTCTACGTTCAATAGGGACATAAAAGGTTTTTTAAAGCGTGTGTTTTATAGTATTATTAAAATTATTAGAATTATTCTATTACAAATTTATATTATCATGTATGCATATTTTTATGAGGAAATTATAGTATTAATTATTATAATATATCCTCATTATGCAAGATATTGTCCTTTATTATAATTTTCATGATTTTTTATTAATTTACATTTATATAGGTATTTTGTGTTAGCATTAAGATTAAAAATAAAGATGTAGATATTTTATATTAACTACCATGGTATCATAGCCATTTCTTTAAATCTATCTTCGTATCTACATGAAAATCACATGCAATGTATGCATGTTATGAATGTGTCAATGTGCATCTAAATGCATGAGGGGGTGTATTTGCAACATTCAGTTATGGCCAACTCTGCAGATGACCATCACTGACAAGTATGCAATATTTCATTTTAGAACCTACAAACAACTTCTATCCACTTTTATGAGTATTGCGGATCCAGTGGCATGACGTTGCACTACAGGTCGCTCACTTCTTCTTGTAGACGAGCTATCGTGCATTATCGAATCTCCTGCAATTGCTCATAGATACTTGAATTCATCAAAAGCTCATTGTTTTTTCATAAAGGCAATATGTCACACTCGTTGCAATCTTCTTACTCATGCCTGTAGAGGATCCACCATACATGTGATACATTCACTATATTTGCTTGTAGGTAAGACCACTATATGCATTATGGGCTTTTTGACATCATCTTTGGGCGAGTTGCATTGAATGCAGATCTCCTAGAGCTACTTATAGGTATTGCTTTTATTGTAGCTCTTCCTATATTTTCTTGTATATAGCATGTAGTGTGTATGGAAAGCCTCCTACAGTGGCTCATAGGTGTTTGAATTTGTTGCAAATCAATCGCCTTTGCTTGCAAAGGATCAATATATTTACTGAAATCTTGATTGTTGTTGACTATATGAACACCCATGCATTTATCGCATGCTGCCTATATATGTCTGTAAGGAATACCACCATTTGCAGGTAGGTTTAGTGTGTTCATTTGTACGTCAAAGTTGACTGTCAGATGAGGCGCACTTATCATTTGTACGTCAAAGTTAACTTGTTGGTTGGCAAGTTATTGTGTTTTCTTGCATATCTTACGCTGTCACCCATAAACACTCACAGACTTCTTGTAGTTTCTTATAAATGGTTGTGTGCGTCATAAGTTCACGCTCATGCCCATAGGAGAATCATTATATTCATTACAAGTCTCTTGCATACACTCGCAGGCGAGCTCGCATATCATCCCATGTTATACGCATAAGCATATTATTGCATTCAATACAATCTTCTGGTGGTAGCCAGCACTATTGCCTATAGGCAAGTTAGTGTGTCCATCTGCAAGTTGATTGGTACTGATTGTGGGTGAGCTTATGAGTTCATTACAAGTTTTTGGTCTTCGCCCGAAGATGAACTATTGTATCATAGGTTCCTTTTTCTTGCTCATAGGCTGATTGACATGAGCACTATAAGTTTTATGTTATTTTTCTGTTGGGAATTTTGTATAGTTGTCTGCACTTTAGATTATGACATTCCACTTGATTTTTGCTGATCAATGCTTGCGGGCAAATTTTGAAGTTTTGTCCATTACAAGCCTTTCATTTGCATGATTAATTTTCGCTATTTTGCAAATTACAGGTTTCTTTTTTTTTTTTGTTTTAGATATTAAGTTATGTTCCCGGTAATTGCAAATTCAATCCACTGTTATTTGTTCAAGTCCTGTGCGTCGTTAGTTCAAATTTCGGCAGCCTCCCGACGACTCCCCAATTTAGGTGAAATTTAGGGAGTTCAAATTTTTCCCCACAATGTCAAGAAAGATGTTCATAGTTGGTGTCAGGCGACATCACGGATGTGGTCTTTAATCCCACCACGCCAAGAAAGGCGAGCATGTGTCTTTAGGGGTACCTCTGTGAAAACGTATAATGTTTTTTCCCGTGGGTATAGAAGTACGTACATGGGTACTTAAATATTCCCCAACATGCTAAGAAAAGCATGCATAAGGCTCACCAGCCTCGTCGCAAGCACAACAACGAGTTTTCTCTCACCACACTAAGAAAAACAAGCATAGGTGGTTGCTTGCCACGTCGCAAGTGTCAAAAGCGGGATTTGAAAACTTTTTTGATATGGAGACACTTATACCTTAACGTAAGAGTCGACGGCAATGGGATCGAGGAAACGATGGTGTCGGGGCGACGATGATGGCAAAAGACCAAATCACACAATCTCACTTCTTTTTCTACCTCCCTCTCCCTGCTATCTTCTCTTTTCTAATTTTTTTTTATTTTTTTTATTAACTAATAATAGTAATAATGGGGAAAAGGTAAGAGAGAATGCGGGCTTTTTAGGAGTGGTTTGAGAAGGTGATTTGAAGTGTTATAGGAGTAGTGGATTGAAGGAGTGGGATTAACTTGAGTGGGAGTTTGGTGAATAATGATTCAGATATTATGAAGAGGTTGAATGTTGAAGTCAAACAGGTAGACGAGGAGATAGAAGGTCGGGCAGTCTTGCTATAGGATCGGGATTGGCAAGTAAAAGGGAGTGAGGTCGAGTGTGAGATCGGTAAGGAGGATCGGCTGCAGCAGGGAGCGGGCAAAAAGGTCAGACGGCTAGGCCGGTTCTGCATCGGTCTGGAGCAGGGATCTATCATAGGTGAGGAAGAGAGGAAGTCAGGACATGGTTGTGGCTGGACTGGAGGCATGAAGTCAAGTGTGGGGCTCTGCTTGGGATCAGAGTCGTGAGTAGGTTGATCGTCTTGCGTGGATTGGCGGGATTGGAGTCTGGATCGGAATAGAGTTGTCTAGGTCGATCAACTGGTGTGGTCGGACAAAGCAGAGCAGCGGGCTGTATTTGCTGCTTCGGGTACTCGACAGGGTGGATTGGGGAGTCGGCAGACGAGTGGCTTGCTCGGGTGAGGCATCGGGATCATCTGATCGAGTGGCCTGGTCAGGATCTGGAGGTGTCGGATAAGAAGAGGAAGGGTGCATTCGGGATTTCATTTGGATGGGTCGTGGGTTGGAGTCAAATGGTTGGTTGGGTTCGACTATGAAAAATGGGTGACATGATCGAGATGTCGTGATTGAAGGCTGTGGAAGTTGGAGATAAGGAGGTTGTTGATGAAGGGATTCGGCTATGGGTTGATTGAGATCGGAGCAGGTGAGGAGCTGCGACAGTTCGACATAGGAAGAGATCATTCGGGTATGCGAGAATTGGGAGCTCTTGTGTGTGGAAGCAGAAACGAATAAGCTGAGATTTCGCTCTTGTTTTAATGACGAGGTAGGAGATTGATTCGCCATTCAAGTACAGATTGTGGACAGGACAAGCGGCATTGACATCGGCACAGAAAAGGTACGAGAGATACTTTTTTATTTTGATTTGAATATTATCAATAATAATAATATTTAAAAAGGCATAGAGAAAAATAAAATGAAATAGGAAACTTATGTTTCGATTTTCATGCCATTTTTCTCAAAATCTTTGCACGTCGCTCGAGATACGCATCGATTTCCCCGTGTGAATTTCATTAGGCAAAATTATTGTCATCCTTAAGTGAATCGGACGTTTCGAACGCAACAGCGAAATTTGTTTTGAGATTGAACATCGTTTGGGCAGCACGACACGTCGTTCTTGAGTGTCGGTCGCTGATTTTGACTGTTTCCGCATGATTTGACTGTGAGGTGGTCCTTGAAAAAATTTGATGATCTGATCGCATCAGCGCAGTCTGTTCAGCGATCGGAGGTCAACTGACCATTTGAGTAACCCGTCACGCTCGTCAACTGTCACTTGAGTCGCTGATTTCACCTCTTTTTAGTGCTTATTAGCGTATGGAACCTCACTACGATTGCTGGCCCACACTCGTGCTAGTACTTCTCTCACTAACTTGGATATTCGGCACTTTGCTAACTTCACCTTTGTCTCATGTCTTGAATGTCCCGTGAAGATCTCAAGAGGATCTCATAAAGATTCTTTGAGGATCTTGTGAAGATCCAATGAAGATATACCACTTTCGTTCTCGACAAAGGTTGGCCTAGTGTGAATCACTTAGTTTTTCTCGATTTTCTAGGAAATATATCATTCTAGTGTCACTTAGATTGGATTGGTAATTTTGAAGTTAAGCTGTTCTTAGCATAGATCTCTCAGTTTTTTGTTTCACTATACAAACTCTCGATGCTCCTTATAACATTTTGAGTTTGTGAGAAAATATTAGATTAATTTTATTGCCACATTAATATTATCATATATGCTTAATATTTAGTAAGAATTTGTAATATTAATTGTTGTAATATATGCTCCTTATGGAGAATATTCTCTTCTATTATATATTTTGTATTTCTCTATTCTCTTACTTTTACATGGGCATGTTTGAACTAGCATCAGGATAATTCAAATGAATATGTAGAATTTTATATTTTATGTCAAGTATGCAAGGCTTCACTCATTTCAATCAATATCAACTAGGCCAAAAATATTTATGCATACCAAATTCTAGCCACTATTTAGCCCCAAAAAATCATAAGTCCACTAGGCCATAGTGGTATTCACTCAATTACATTGTGCAATGGTAAACATAGCATAGGCGTCTAAAATATCAAAGGTGCCACCAATTATTGAAATCAAAACTTTTGGTTTTGATATCCTGTTATAGTTTGCAAAGCCCTTCAAAAGAAAGCAAAAAAAAGGAAGTGCATTGGCGTTTGAAGTCTTTTTACATTCCAATTTAAGGTTTTGACTAAAATGAAAATTTTGTCATACTAGGACATTACTCCACTCTAAACACCATCTTTATTTGCACCACATTACATTCTAAACACTATCTTCATTTGGATCACATTGAATATGTTAAAGGATCCTATAAACTGGACAGCATGAAGAGCATGTTGTTCTTCCTTCAAAACCAATGACTGATGTTTCTTCGTTCTTTGTCAGATCATACACAATTTAAAGTTGGGGCTTAACCCAACTTCAGTTAATAATCACAACAGAGAAAAGGTACAGAAGTCTAAACCTAAGACCAAATTTTTTTATTCTAGCCGTACGCTTTCATGGCAATATAAAGAAGAAAAAAAAATCTATGGTCGGTCCGTGACCCCTGGATGCCGAAGGCGTCCTTGGGGCGATCTCGCAGTTTCTACGGGGTGGAGACGATGGGGTCGGTCCATGGATTTTCCTTCCTTTTGCCACATTTCGCTCAAAGGGTTGAAGGGAGATAGTGCATCAAGCTATTCGCAAGGGCCAACTTGATCCTCTTTCCTAGGGATCCCAGATGAGGGAACCCTATTTTATCAAACAATTACTTTCTACAAAGGTAATTGCAAGATTCCACTAGAGACTTCCCTAAAACCATAACAGAAAATTCATTCAAAGAGGTTTCCTCAAATTGTTTAATCCAATATATTTAGAAATGGACAGCAAATGTTTTAACCAAAATTTAGCTTCTGGATCATAATACAGGCATTCTCACAAACACAATTCATAAAATCATTCAATAAAGAAGTCTAATGATCAAAGAATATCTCAATGAGTCCAAATGGAAACAGTCAGTATTGTTTGACTCGATATGTACAGTATGGTATAGATAAAAGAATCTAGCAAGCTTGCAACGTGGAACAGAAAAAAAACCAACTAGTTTTTCCTCTGATAAAATCTTCAGGGAAGCAAAGCTAACTTCAAAGTTTTAGCTCTCTGAACAAGCAACAGCACACGCCCAAAAGAATACAATATCATCGGTTCTAAGGAAATTGAATCACCAAATAAAAATAAAAAAAAAAAAGAAAGAAAACCGAAAGCATGAAACATTAGAATTGAAAAAATTGAAGTTTTTTTGTTACCCTTCCTGATCAGTAGACTGAGACCAGAAGATTGCATAGCTCCACTGTATGCTCCTAACGCAAGCAGCAAGCTGCTTCCTGAAGTGATTTCCCGTCACCTCCTCCTGGCTCTGCATATCTACCATCTTTTCCCAAAAAAAAAAAAAAAAAAACAGCGCTCCTACTGGAATAGAGTAACAAAAAGAAAAGAAAGCCATCGTAAGTATCAATAGAACCTTTGTTTATGGTACAGTTTGTCTAATCAATTATGAGTTGTCTACAATTAGAAGAATCTTTCTACTAATCATTCAAAACGCTGAACCTAACCAAATAAAGTGGTAACCTTTCGTTAACTAAAATTAGAGAATCAGAAACAAAGGCAGAAGTTGCTTTGGAATTGACCCGCTTTTTTGGACTATAAAGAAAGAGAAAGATGCATCATTCAAAATACCTAAGTTTCAATACGTCTACCAAACTGAGCCTCCAAACCGGCTATCTTTTTCTCTGCTAAAATTTTCAGGGAAGCAAAGCTAACTTCAAAGTTCTAGCTCTCTGAACAAAGCAACAGCACATGCTTCCTAACCTGCAGTGCATGAAGATTTCTAGCCCTTCAACAGAAGGAAGAAAAGAATAAAAAGTATTCAACAAACACTCAAAACAAGCTCTCTTCTGTACAAAATATCTAAAAAAAAAACGGGTAGAAATGGAAATCGAAGGCTAACAAATGACAATCCGTGATTCATTAAGCCATTCTAATAAAAAGATTCAACTTTCCATGCCTTTTTTAAACCAGAAAACTCTGCCATATTAAACGGAAAACCCGGAAGAAGACAATCTTTAGCTCTCAAATCAAGAGCAAACGGGAATGCAGCGGGCATTCAATCCCATATAATACGACATAAAGAAAGAAAGCGAAGAACTCCTAAAATAGTTTCGGCCAATTTTTACTTTCGCCTCCCCGCTCATAACTCATTACTTTAAGTCAATGGCAAAGAAATAAACAAAAAAAGTTGCAGGAAGAAATACCATATATACCACCCTCGCTTCCACGCGCGCGCGCTCTCTCTCTCTCTCTGTGTAAATATTTAAGTATATATGCTCTAAGATAATAACATATTAATTCTCTTTATCTATGAGAAAGCCGATTCAAAGACTCAGCTTCTCCTTTCTACGGCTGAATATTTCTATGGCTACGAAAAGCTTATCCAGGCTGCCGTTGTGGCGAATCCCTTTCTTTTTTTTAGTTTTTACAGTGGTGAAATAGCAAACGGGTCAACTTTATGTCCTTCCGTGTTTATTTGAACTGAATTTGATTCTGAACAAATTTGAACTGAAAAACTCATTAGGTCAAATTCAAACTGAGGCCGGGTTTTTTTTTTTTTTCTCTGTTTAGAAATTGAGAAATTTTTTTTATTATACTTTTTAGGTAACTTCATTTCTCTACTATTTTTAATTTTTTTTTATATTTGCTTCTCCTTTAGAAAACTAAATTCTCTTAACAATTATTTCTAAAACTATCATTTATAAAAGGAGAGGAAGAACCAAACGAAGCCTGAAACTCATTAGGTTTTCATGTCAAGATAATTGATT
>CM028343.1:45103015-45148960 GCA_016618105.1 Dendrobium huoshanense | reverse complement strand
GTAGTAGAAAGTATTTTATTATTATCTTTTGAAAGTATGACATATATTAGCCCACAAGGAAATCGTATGGGGTAACATGTGTCAACTTGGAGTTTAAGAAAATCTTTGAAGAAATTTTGAAAATTTGAAATGGGTTCTATTACAAATTCCAAAATACTACGGACAGAGTTTCCCCTTGCCCGAAGGCTTATGGAATTGTGAGAAAGCCCAAGTAAAAGAATAGTTTAACCCTCCCCACCCTTAGAAGTCAAAGGAGGAATGAGGGGGTTAAAACTAGCAAGTTTGGAATGAAATTAAAAAAATTTTGAATACTTTTCAATTTTAAGGATTTATATGTTGAATGAAAAATTTATCGACTATAAATCCATAAAATTAAAAAAGGATATCTAGAGATCTGATTTGACACTGTCGCCTCACAGGCTACACTGGGGCAGAAGGTCAAAATCAGAACAAAAAGTCAAATTTAGAGGTGAAACCTCTCTTTTAATATTCTGTTATTTATTTTAGATGTTGGCCACACTAACCCAAGGAAGAAATGAGCAAGGGACCAACGGAAGAAAGGTAGTTAAGACTACCGATGAAACAAAATTTTGCCATTATTAAAGATGGAGAGAGAGATTTGTCCCACCGGGCGTGCCATTTTTTTGTTGGTGGAATTTTGAAAAACAGGTTTTGAAAATATTGGTTTTCTTTGGGGATTTTAATATTAAGGTTAAGTTCTAATTCTAAGGTCGAATCGACTCGTTAGAAAGAGTATATCACCCCGGAGGACGAAAATAAACTTTCATAACGGTGTTCAGACTTAGAATTATGAAATCCAACTTGAATATCGTGAGCGGATGCTAAAGAGAAATTCATATGACCCCGAAGGGTCAAAATGAGGTTCAACTGAATATCCAACTACAATATTCAAGAAGTGTGATCGTTAGGTTCACATCCAAAGCCTTATCGAAGAAAGATATATCTCCCTGAAGGGAGAAAATATCACTCGATGATAATTCCTTGAATATGATAATAATGATCACTAATATTTTAAATTTTCCCAAAGAAATCCAATTGAATTTTGAAAAATCAATTTTTAAAAAAAAAATCAGGTGTGTGTGGTTCTAAATCTCCTACGAGCGCAAGCCCTCGTAGTTAATTACATCGTAGGGAGATAAAATCCCCTACGAAAACTCTCGATTAAAATAATGGCAAAATTTCGTTTAGATTTTCTAGGAGTGATATCAAAAAGAGAAGTGAATTTTGGAAACTCAAAAGGGAATGGATCAAAATTGAGCAGTTATTAACAGAGTTAAAGGAGGAGAGGTAGGGGACACTTTGAGATTCCAGAACCATCCGGAAGTATCCCAACTTAATCTAAGTGTTGGGCTTTATGTTTTAGGTTTGAAATGAAGCTTTAATTAGAGTTGAGCATTTTATTAGAAATTTGGGATTAGATTCCCGAAATTTGGGGTCTTATAATCAAAGATCTGCCCCGGATCCTAAATCTATTTTGGACACTGGACCACAGTCGTCCGATCCTAACTAATGCAGTGCAAGGTCTGGACTTACCCCGGCCTGGATTGGGGAGCCAGCTAACCACCTAATCGATTTAAAATACATGAATCCGGTCTTTTATGAAAGAGTGGTAGGGACGTTATAATTAAAGTTTTGGAAAATTGGGGCCGACATCTAGAGATTTTCCTAATTGGCCCCTTTGACTTATGTTGGGTGCAAGAATGCTAAGGACTATGAGATTAAAATTTTGACTCTTTAATTTGTATCTAATGCAATGCGTGCTGGTTAACAACCTCAAATCAAATATGCTTGAAATTTTTTTAAAACAGGCTTATAAAATAATTTTTTAGAAGACTGGACTTCCCCAGGTCCGGCACCTCGTCCTCATAGGTCAGACTATCCGGACTCTACCCGCAGGCGGGGAAGGGTCTAAAGCAAGGAAAGAGTAATGCAGAAATATGCATGCGACCCCGGGGTCGATCCCCGGCTAATTCCCTAGATTCGTTATCTTTCTATGTTATTTAGACTCACTAAAATTTTAGACTTTCAAGATTATGAGTATAAAAATTTCACACCCTCACGAGCCTCGCGTATCCAGGCGAAAACAAAGAGCGGCATGCAATCGCCAAAAAAACTAGTAAAAGCAAGTAATTCTAAAGGCAATCATTTCAACACATCAGATATAAAATGAATTAATTAATAAATGTCCATAGGCAAAGTTGCCTTGCTTATTACAAACCAGAATATTACAGAAAGTAAAGTGGCCGGGCACCACTGACAACAACCCGGATTCTAAGCCTAGTAATGACGCAAGTTATTTTGAGTGGGATACTCTCAATCTTTAAGTCTTCAAATATTCAATTTCATTCTTCTTTGGACTCCTTTTCTTTGATCTTCTTGGAATCTTCGTAGTAGATTTCCCAAATGGATAAGAGGGCACTTCCCTCTAAGGGGGAGGCCATTCTTTCCTCTTTGGGTAAGGAAGAGGTATGATCCAAATTTGGATTTCCAAATGGAAAAGGAGTGTTCCCCAAAGGGGTATCCTTTCCTCTTTGGAATCCAAACTTTGGATCTATGTATCCCAACTCAAAATTAACTTTCACAACACTTGACACTTGCACAAATTACATTAATATCAAAATAAAAATCTAGACTCACCTGCAGGGTTATCCTAAGCAATTAATATATAAAAAAAAAAAGTAGTTATTCCCAAGCAGTTGTATATGAGCAGAAAAGAAAGTAAACACACTGGCCACGCTCTTTTTATGATTTGGGGGCTTTAGCAGCTGAAGCACCTGTGCAAAGAGTTTATAATATTTATGCATTTTTTTGATTTGCCCCCTTTTTTATATATTGCCCTGCATGAGCGTGGCCACCTGCAGAAAACTGTGTCAACATCCAGATCGTACCTAACCTAAGGGTAATCTAGTCGCCAAACACATCAATCCATCCACAGAGTACAGAAAAAGTAAGCAGACACAGCAGAGCAATTTCATCCACAACATGCAGTGAAAACTACGAAAAATCCGGCACACAGCAGTAAAGTAAACACCGGCCTAACCTAGATCTAGAGTTGGTTGTCCTAGCACATCATCTAAAGTGTGTGAGAAAGGTCGTGTGGCTGGGGTAGATCCTAAAGTGGGTTATTAATTGAAGTTGTCTAAAAGTCTGGGTTTGTTAAGGCTTAAAAGGGGATTTAGATTAAGATTTAAGTATTAATGAATTAAGAATTTTAATTAAACATATTTTAGAAGTTAATTGATTGCTACCTTTGTTTCACACCGAGGCCGTGAAGTTTATTTCACCTTCCTTGGGGCTAAGTTAATAGCCTCGTAGGCCTGGGTTACCCAGTAGTAATCGGGTTTGATTAAGTTATTTAAATCGGTTGGAATTAAAAGAGTGGATTAATATTAAAATGTGTTAGTTACTGATTTCTAAAGTTAGGTTAATTTAAATTTGCCATTAATTGATTCGTGGCGTTGTGCCACCAGGCTCGAGGAACCAGCCTCCTTAGGACACTTAGCCCCGCAGCCCGGAGTAGTCCAGCCGATAAACCAAATTAATGTAATTGAATTAGAGATTTTTAAAATGTTAAATAGTTAAAGATTAATCTATTTTAAGATTTAACACCCCTTAGAATCCATTCGTGGCGTTGTGCCACCAGGCTCGAGGAACCAGCCTCCTTAGGACACTTAGCCCCGCAGCCCGGAGTAGTCCAGCCAATAAACTTCAACTTTAGGGTGGTTGTTGTGTTTTAAAGGGTTTGTTAAGTGTTTTAAGAATTAAACCAACATTTTCTGAATTTTAGAATAATTTTGAATTTTATGAATTTTTGAATATTTTAATCATTTAATTAAAGTGTTGAAAAAATTGACTTTTTGATTAAGTTCAAAATCTGGAATGTTTGTATTTTATTAAAATACTAGACCTTACTACGATCAGTTAGAAGGTAAGTACGTTGAAATCGGATTTTTCTACATTTTATTACAAAGGTTTGAAATTTTGAACTAGTTTTGACTTAAAGTTGACCGATTTGTTGACTTTTTAAAATATTGCAAATTTCTGGAATTTAATATTTTTAATAAATATTAGACCTTATTAGGAATTTAATGCAAGTGAGTTTGGGTGATTTGGATTTTATTTGAATTAGTTATGAATTATCGAAGTTTGGGCATTTTAATGAATTTTAGGAATTTCTTAATTAGAGGGTCTCTTTTGTGGTTTTGCTCCAAACAAGTTCCCAATCTCTTGAAAACACCTCCAAAGGTCAGGAACAACCTAAGGAGGGATCCCCAAGTGTTTGGGAGATTTTTGGATTTTTATATTATTATTAATTAATTATCTTAATTAAATATTGGTTCTCACTTAAAATTAAATTAGGGTTTAAATTGCTGTCAAATCAAGGGGCTTTTAATTATCATAGATTAAGGACTGAATTCTGGTCAGTTTGAGGGTTTATATGTAATTTTTGGATTTAAATTGGATTTATTACAATTTTTAGAAGTTTTAGAGGCTTAACTAAGGGTTAAAGACTTAGAAAATCAATTAGGGGACCTAATGACCTCAAAAATCAGTGAAAATTTCCCTAGGGGCTGAGGATGTCACTAAGTTCAAATGTTCAAAGTTTCAACTCAAGGGGAAGTGAATCCTAATTATTGAAATTTTTCTAAGTTTTCTATATATGGGTCCTTAATTATTGTCCTTAATTATGTCACTAATTTTGATGGGGTTGAATCAATGTTTGAACTAACCCTTATACTCAATACATAAGACATGCATGAGTCACATAAACATAATCAACACCTAAATCTAGGAGAGCCTTAGACTAAGTGGTGTGTGCACCTTAAACATGCGATTAACTAATTAACTTAATTAAGACAAGATTAGTGAATAATCAAGGAATGATTATCCACTAAACATCCCCATTAATTCCATTCAAACATTCTCAATCAACATATAAGATCTCAAATAAAATCCTGAACACTTAAGGATTTAGATGTATATAGTTTCAAAATATATATTAAAATACATAAATATAAATGAATTTATATATACAAATAGAAATATATATTATAAAATAATCAAATATATTATCAAAATACATGTTAATGGGTTGAAGGATCCACTGATCTCCATAGAAATTTGGAAGTAATAAAATA
This sequence comes from Dendrobium huoshanense, assembly GCA_016618105.1. NCBI lineage: Eukaryota > Viridiplantae > Streptophyta > Magnoliopsida > Asparagales > Orchidaceae > Dendrobium > Dendrobium huoshanense. The sequence goes on along the minus strand of CM028343.1, from coordinate 45,143,801 downwards.
TATTTCTTGTAATTTTCAAATACTTAATATTTAATTAAATATAAAAATGATGAAAATAATCCAATAATTCAAAATACCTTTAAAACCTATTCAAATAATACTGAAAAATTTTCATGAGACCAGCCATGCACTCAACAACATGCATGCCAAATTTCAGATAAAAATACTTTGTATATAATTAATTAAAAATGAAATACACATTTCAGTATTTCTTAAATTACCAGTAAAATAATGGTCAAAATAAACTGATTTTATTTTTAAAATAAACTAGATAAAAAACTGAAAAGTTTGATATATTATACTTAATTTTTGGTTATATATTTGATTTACTGTGATTTTTCAAAGTTTTAGTAATTAAAACTAATTAAAACACAATTTTATTAATTAAATGGCGGCGGTGTGACACGCGGCGCACTGGGATTGGCGGGGTCGAAACCGCGCGGCGGCGGGGACACGCGTCGGCTGCTGGCCGCTTCACGCGGTTTCCACTTAACCACGTCAGCGGCGCGCTACAGCCGTTGGATTAACCGCGGGTTCGATCCAACGGCTGAGATCAGATCGCGCGGTCTGATTTCACCAGGAGAAGATCAGACGGCGCAGATTCGATCCCGCTACTCCGAATGGACGGCCTAGATCTCGCTGGACGGCTGATCGAGCGAGAGATCGAACGCGCGGTCGGATCAGACCGCGGAAGGGCTCGATCTGGACCGTTGATCGAACGATCAACGGTCCAGAAAACGTACACTCGCCGGAGACCGTGAGTGACGCCCTAGAAAACGTATTTCGCCTCGTTCTCTCGATCGGATCGATCATTTTACTTGAAATTTTAAACGTAGATTAAGGGGATGAACAGAAACCATGGGGAATAATTAGTTTTAGCTAAATCCCGAAAAGCATGAAGCTATTTAAATCTAACTAGTGTGACCTAGATCTAGGGTTTTAAGGAGTTATACCGTTAGATCTTCGGATTTTCTGGATGGTTGAGCTTGTAGATTGTCCAAGTGAAGATCCCCAGCGAAAATCCAAGCTCGAACGCGTCTGGATCGGCTGCTATGGGCTTGGGACGGTCTAGGTGGTGGTTTCGCCGGAGAACTCGCCGCCGGTGACGTGCAACCACCTGGGTTTTGTAGTGGGGAGGTAGAGGAAGCTCTGGAGGTTCGAAACGAACTGAGAGCTCGGTCTGGGAGGGCTTGAGTAGTGAGAGATGGTTAGGGTTAGAATATGTGTCATTAAGCCCTTTTCCCCCTATTCAAACGCCCCTAGGCCAATCGGATGGCTGGGATCGACTCACCAGGTCCTTGGATGTTGCCATGTGTCCCTGGGACAGCCAGAAGGCTGACCCAAAGGCTGGGCACGCCTCAATCCTATTGGGTGGCTTTTGGGATAGGTAGAGGGGACATTGCCACTTATGGCTAAACCAGGCCCTGAGCTTGGTTAGGAGAGCTCCAAGTGAGCTTTAGGGCATAAAGGGGTCGGCCTAAAGCAGCTTAAATCAAGGAAAAGGGTTTTGCATGTGATAAGCCCTTCTAGAAGAGGTTTAAGCTTGAGTTTGACCAAGTTGACCAGTCAACTGGTCAATGGGTGCTGACATGGCATGAGGGGAAGTAGGAGCAGCCAATGGGAGAGCTTCCAAGCCTAATCTCACACTCCTTGAGGTCAAAATGGGAAGTTTGACCACTTCAAAGAGGGATTTGGGGCTTTGTTGACTTGGTTTGACCAGTCAACAAGGTCAAAGCTAGTGATGTGGCATTTGAAGAGGTAAAAGGTCATTTAGGATAGTTTGATTAAAAGTCAAAAGTCAAAAGTCAAGGGTAGGGAAAATGGGAGCCAATGTCACTAAGAATTGAGGGTTGGCTTGGTCAACTCAAGTTGAGTCAAGTTGACCAAATGTCAAGTGACACTTGATCCTTAACCAAGAATTGATTTGAGTAGGTAATAGAGGTTGAAGAGCTCAGGTGAGTTGATTTAACCCATTTAGACCCTCTAAGAGCTAATGGGTCAACCTAAGTTGACTGGGTCAACCAGGCTGACCCAATGGGTGAATCTGGGCTGGACAAATTTGAAAAGATATTTTAAGACCATTGAGGGTGGTTCCTGGGTCTGGGGAGGTCAAATTGACCAAAATCCCCATTTGAGCCCCTAAGGGCCTGTTTGGTCAACCTGGGTTGACTTGGTCAACCAGGTTGACCCAGGGTCTGGGTTTGGGCTCAACAGGTTTAAAATGATATTTTGAGGTCAATGGAAGTGGTTGGGTGACTCAGAGAGGTCATTTGGGTCAAAACACATGTTTGGACCCTCAAAGGGCCTCTTGGGTCAAACCAGTTGACTTGGTCAACCAGGTTGACTCAAGGGTTGGAAATAGGTTCAAAAGTTTTGAAATGGCATTTGAAATCTGTTAAAGGTGGTTGCATCCCATTTGGAGCTCATTTGGTTTGAAATCCCCATTTGAGCCCCATAGGGGCATTTTGGTCAATTTTGACCTATGGGTCAATTAAGGTCAAAAGGGTCTAAAAAAATGCAGTTTACTGCTCAATGAGTTAAATTCAAAGGTCTGGAAGTGATTGAAAGCTTGGATAAGGGTTCCAAGGTCAAAATCTCAAAAGGGTTATGCTCAGTGGCATAGGCTGTAAATATTTGAAGGTTTTACAACCTTTGAATTTTAATTCAGATTCTGGGGTTAGAGACCTCAGAATGAACTCAAACTTGGAGGGTAGCCTTTAGAGACATGTCTTATCACTTTGCAAGTGATAGACCCTGAATCAGAGGCCATTTGACTGGGTTTTGAAATGTTTGAAAAATCTCTGAAAAGGGTGTTTAGGACAGGGCCTTAAGACTTTGAATCTGAGTTTAAACTTCTGGATTTGGGTTTGATTTGAAGTTTAAATTAATTTGGACTTGAATTGGGTGGAGTTTGAGATTCAAATTGGTCACAGGTAGGAATCAAATTGAAATTGGAGTAGATTAAATATAGGAATTGATTTAAAATTGAGATTGATCAAGGGTGGAGGTTGATTTGAAATTGAAGTGGTTTTGAGATCTAGGAGAGTTCTAAGAACTAGGATTTAAAGGGATCCTGGGCTCTAGAATAGGCTCTAAGGTCTAGTTCTAGGAAAGATCCTAAGGTCTAGAGTGGATCCTAGGGTCTAGGATTAAATTTAGAATCTGGAAGGGTCTTAGTGACCTCATACAAAAATGAGGTCAACAAACTTCAATACTTAATGTGTTGTTGTACAACAACTCAGTATAACAACTTGGAGTCTAAGGGTGTCAACTAGAAACATAACGCCATAACAGCATAATATCAGTAATTGAACAGAAAAACAAGTAGAAATTGAACAAAAAAACCAAAACATCGACCTCGACTTGGCTCATTTGCACTCCTACTGCGATTGATTAAAAACCAGCAAGGACTGAGCAACATAACATCAGTAACTGAACAGAAAAACCAGCATAAACTGAATAGAAAAATCAGAACATCAAGCTCGACTTGGTTCGTTTGCACACGTACTGCAATTGATTAAAAATCAATAATGACTGAACATAAATACCAGCACAAACTGAACAAAAAAAAACTCAAAAAATAGATTTAACTGAACAACACCTCTTCAAATTTTCGGCTAAAAATAACCCCATACCAAAAAACAAGCTAGTCCAGACATGCATGCCAAACTTTACCAGTTTTTCAAGAAAAAAAACGATATAATATTCAAGATGATAACAATTTAGCAAGACAACAAGAAATCAAAAAAACCCTAACCCCAAAATTTCTAACGGAACTTTGGAATATTTTAATCAAACATTAAGACAGCAAGATAACCTCTCCTATGCTCATATATCATGCTTCTAAAAGGAGAAAAAAAGAAGAAAAAAGATAAGAGATACAAACAACGAGAGATGTAAGTGTTCGTGTTGAGCCAAATGAGATGTGCACGATGAACACCACAGACCAACAATATACCAGAGAAGGAGAAGAGATGAAACCATCGACAGAGCGAGGAGAACTGAAGAGAACAAATGGATCTTCGAAAACCATAGACAAAGCAGCGAGGGAGAGGAGAGGAATTGGATGAAGCGGACGAGAAATGAATATGCTCAGATCGTATCCCTAACTTAATCCCGTCGCATGAAATGAAAGATCAGGTCAAAACGGGTCAGTTATCGGGTTAACCCGGACCCAACCCAAAAGTTCAACCGGTTTGTTTTATGAACCCCCGAACCCGACCCGTTTTTCAAATGTGTCGTGTCCAACTCAAAAATTTCGGGTTGGGTTTGAGTCCGATTTTCAAGTCATGTCAATTATTGACACCCCTACTATATATATAATCTTATGTTTTTACTTTATGTTGTAGTGGTGGAAACAATGAGATTTTCAGTATAAATCGCTTGAAGTTTTTTTTTTCCTTAAAAATGGCCTTTTCATGATTAAGGAAAATATTAATTTGTTTATAAATACAATTTAAATTTTATATAAATCAAAAAATATTTTTAATGCGTAGTAAATATCCTACAACTAATTTTAAAATGAGTTGAGAGAATTTCTAGCAAAAAATATTTGCCATTTTTTCAGTCAAGGCATCCGATTTAAGAAATGTTATAATTAAGAATCTTTTACGTGGTTCGCAACCCAAAAGAAGGTTTACATTAACAATAAGGAGGTGGTCACTCCATGTAGTTTGTCTACAATTATAAATTCTCACCGACCATTTTTCAAAAGCTATAACACATATTTTCAGACATTGTATGTTTCAACGTCAAAAAATATAGGGACAATTGATATGTCACAAAAAAAATCGTCTTGATCTGACACGAATCTCTACACAAAATTAAATAAAAAACTTCCAAAATTAAATTTAGGTTGTCCAAGCTCCAATTTTAGCAAGCTTATAGTCAAATTGAACATCTTAAGGAGACGAACCCAAGGACACCAAATTCAGTCTAATCTGAGCTCAAATGGGCTTAATTTAAAGGATAAAAACCCTTTTAGAAGCTTCAAAGCATTAATTAGATTTCCAAATATTCAAATATGACATGCTTATAATCAAATCGAGTGGCTTGACGAGATGAATCCAACGAGCCCAAGATCATTGAATTAGGACATCATTAAGGTACTTAAATGCTCAATAAACACTATGATCAAGGAAATCACTATGAGCTATCCGATAGAATACTCCCAACTTGACATTGATCTTCTCTATATTTACTAGCCATGTCACTTCCAAAAAAATTATAAATAGCCTCTTATTCTTCACATAAGGGAAGAGGAAAAAAGGATAAAGCTTGAGATCTCTCTTGTACTTTCCATCTTATTCAGTCATTGCCAGAGTTCTTCCTATCCACCGAGATTGCGGCTAGACTTTTTCTCGTTCTCTGACTATCACCGAAACTCTTCCTAGATGTCATCAACATTGAATCTCCTCTTAAACATTATCACCCACCGACTATGATCCTTCTGACCACCTTTGCCCACTAACTACGGCCCTTTCGACCACTTTTGGCCACTGACTACAATCATTTTGACCACCGTTGCCTGCTAATTATAGTCTTTCTGACCATTGTCACCCATTAATTATGTTCCTACTGATCAAATAAATATACTATCACTCTCTTAAAAATTGCTGCCACATAAAATGCTCTATACAAAGTTGTTTCCTTTATATTTAGTTAATGCCCTATTCCTCTGATGGACATTATTTGTAATCAATTATCAATACTAGTGGATTCATTCAAATTGGGCTAGATCTAGAGATTTTTTTCCATTTTAAGGATTTTTCACATAAAAATCTGTCTCCTATGCATTTGCACCTTTTAAGGATTTTTCACGTAAAAATCAGAGTATTCTAAGAGGTAAATCTATCCTACTACCCTAGAAAATGAGACGAGATAACAAATCTTTAGTATAAGTATAAGAAATGATAAAAATTTAAATATAATTTTGGTAGCATTATTTCTTAGACTAACCATATTATATGTTTATCATCACATATCAATTTATAATCATTTGTTCAATTAAGTTCATTTGATATATTGAATTTATTTGATATATACCATGTTTTGTATATTGTAACTGATAGGGGTGTGAGATGATTTCCTTGTGGAACTAAGCTATGCAGTCAATGATGTTAGCTACACATAGATCTAGCTTGTAATATGAATATGCTTAAGTTTTCTTTGATATTTTAAAAATAACGAAAGCCCACTAAATACGTAAATATATGTGTCGATCAATTAATAAAATGATAGAGAATAGTGTCGATACTATAAATAAATGTTGTGCTTCATTATAATTAAATGACTACTATTTAATTCAATTGCACAATTTATCCTATTAAAGGTAGAAAATGTTTTTTTTTTTTTTAAGTTTTTTTCATTTAAAAAAACTTGCAAGAAGATTTAATATTAAGGAATATAAAGTATTTTGGATTAATGTATGTAAAATGATATAGTTTTTCTAATGAGACTTTTAATTTTATATATGGATCAAATCATATTTATTATTAAATTTTTGTCGAGCTTGTAGGGGTGAAAAGAGAGATTTATCGCCTTCATATAATTATACTATTTCCATAGAACCTAGAAGATTAAACATCATATTTATAGGTATATCATCATTCCATTTAAATACTATAATTTATTCTAGCGTTTCTTTCTCCTTAGGATTAACTTCAGTATTACTGGGTAATGAATCACTGCCTATTCCAAATGTGTCTTATAATATTTCAATTAATTATTTTATTAAACCATGGGTGATTAGAGGGTCTAGGATTTAGTACCTGTTGATGGGGATTATTCCAATTTCTTCTTTAATTAAATTGACTAGCATTTTGTTGATCGTACCACCAATATTATTATTAGATAAATTAAAATTTGTGTGGTTCCTACAACCTGGTGTTGACCTCATTTTTGTATGAGGTCACAAGGGACCCATCCATATTTCAAATCAATTCAAACCGCAAATCAACCCAGACTTTGAACCCACTCAAGCTTCAAACTTGCCTAGACTCCTAGGCAATTCAATCTCCAGCTTAATCCATACTTAAATACTTGATTCAACCTCCAATCAATCAAATTTCAATCATCTAATGTTCAACCTCAAGTCTCTAATCAATTGATCATGGTCAAATCAGACAGTCATTCAACCTAGTCTGTAATTTAACTCGCGATCGATCTTTCTTTAAATCAACATTGAACCATATGTAAATTGATTGATTTTTGATGTTTTCACATAAATCGTGTTGAAGGATGCCAACCTCAATTCGACTCATTTTGAATCTGGTTTTCCTCGACGCCGTCGTCAATTGTGAAGTTGAGTTAATTTATTATTATTTTGAGTTGAGCGAAATCTAGATTAATCAAAACCCTTTGAATTTTCTTCAAACAAATTTAATCAAAACGCATTCGAGATAATTTGAATTAATTTTGATGAAAGTTTATTTTCTACGGCTTCGATTGAGTTGATTTTAACATGTCTTGACCTAATCTATATCTAATTGACGTCATTTATCTCTAAACAATTTTTGAATAATTGATTTAAAATACAAATCTATCAAAAACTTCATTTCTTTATCTATTCTTTTAATTCCAATTCTCCTCAAAGTTTTAGATAAATTTCAGCCCTTGATTTATTTAAAAAAAAAATTAATTAAGCATTTGATAACAGCCATATGATCAACGTTTAAAGGGGATGATGGTCTCTTGATTTTGATATAGCATTAGGGCAAGGCATGACACATATGATATACGACTCCAAGCCCTATACCAGGGAGGATGGCCCCATTCTACACAAGCAGCCGCCTCTGGAGAAGGGTCTCCTGATCACTCAAGAGAGAACCATTCTTGAGGAGCTGTTAGGGCCGGCCAACAAGAGGGCTGCTTGCACTCCATGCCTCCATTCCAAGAAGCAGCCGCCCCTTTGTATGGATCTCCCTCTCATTCTCACACGAGACCTCTCTCTCATCCGTTCTTAAAGCTACTAAGGCCGGCCAAGAGACAAAGGGAGCCATCTACGTCGCGATTCCCATTCCTCTCCCTCCTTCTGCTAGGGCATCAGCAGCGACTCAGCTCTCTATCCATTTCTAAATGACGACAGTTATTCTCGAAGCCCCATCGTTCATATGGGAAGCCATCTTCTTCTTTGTTTTGCTTATGCTCCATAGATACTTATTTCTCAAATTCCAGGGGAAGGAGAGCATTGGTTGGTCTAATGTTTGTCGCAGCCACTGGACTCAACATGTATCGTGTAGCTGAAGCCATTTCCTCTAGTAGTCGAGCAGTGAAAGCAAAGCAAGGAATGTTGAAGATGGCTGGATTGTGGCCTAGCTCTGGATGCCAAGTTACGTGAGCTTGGATCTATGAGTCAATGGAAAGGCTTTTTGCAGTTTTTTTAAAAAAGAAAAAAGAAAAAAAGAGAACAAGCAATAGTAGCAGCCGCCCCTTGGGAAAATATAGGGAGCCTGGATGTCCAATCAAGAGATCATGAAGCTCAATCGGCCAAGAAAGTTTACTGTTCTCTAGCTCTCCACCCGTCCAAGAAAGAGCAACCAGTTTTTTTTTTTTTTTTTACTTCTTTCCCCAAGAGGCACTGGCCATGCGTTGAATGCAGTGAGAATGCTCATCCAGCTCCACACACACACACTATATGGAGAGAATCGCCTACAGATTTCAGCCACCAAACAAGGACGAGCAAAGAAAAAGAATGGTGGGTTGCTCCTACTCTCTTCCTTCCATAAGTTAATGAAGTCCTTCGATCACAGTCAAACCAGCAAAGGTAAATATTTTTCATGTAAATACACAAAGAATGGTGGTTTAACATTGTGTAAAATTTGTTGAAATGTCTATAGTCTTGTTTTTGTTCAATATACTGATTTCAAACATTTGAGTCTTGTTAATTTTTCAGAAATTAATATTTAATGAAGCGTTTGAGTTCAGTATGCCGAGAATGAATTTATGGCATGAGGATTGGCAAGATTAAGAAGATTTTGCTTTTATTGCTTATAAGATTTCCTGGCTAATTCAACTCTCATTTATTCGCTAATTAGAAATCTTTTGCTCGATATTAATTTTTCTATCGTTTGAAAGCTAAAGAGCTTGTCCCTATCATCCATCATGAAGTCTTTGAAAATAATGCTTCTTATATTCTACCAAATAGTTTTCTGTTAGCTATACAACATATATGTTGAATGGTGGTCATATTGAAAAGATATACTAATATTTTGCTATACTTATTGTTGTCGGGAAACGATCCAGATGAGCTTGAGCAAACAAAATCAATATTCTTGTCAGAATAATGACCTATCCTGTCTTTGTGGGTCATTCTTGTTGTGTAAATAAACTAGAGGATAGTAAGTGCAAGCAAGAGTTAACTTGAGAAGAATTTTTCTGACTTAGGTTATAGCCGTGTGCAGGTCATCTCATTTCCTACCAAGTAGAATAGGTAGAGTAAAGTAAAGTAATCTCAAATAAAGCTAGTCAATTATTTAATCTGTATCGAGAAGTCTACCCCTTGATGGCCTTAAAATTTGATGATGATATTTTGATACTTTAAACTTGTAGTTGTTAGCATTTTACCCCTTCATGCATAACCTGTAGCTTGAATTGATATTGATTTTAGAAGAATATGCATTGGGTTTAATGAAGGATTGGTGGCTTATTCTATTTTGTCGGAGCTTGAGGTTCATTGTGACTGATGTGGAAATTATACTTTGCTGATGTCATGCGGGTCATGATTTATCGATTCTTTTGTAATATAATTGACTTCTCTTTCGAATATAAGTGTGACCTATTCTATGATTATTTCAATGAGCTTCTCACCTATATATAATTATTCTTGTTGAATTACTCTTGTAAGATTGTATATGAGCTGAAACTTCTCTTTACATACAAGTCTATATTCTAAAATTATTCTTGTAATATATCATATATATTGAAATTGTTTATGGAAGAAATACATACACTTTGAAATTGCTTAAATAATTTGATTTGATTCAAACTTTCACATATTCATTTATATGTCAATTCATAGTAGCTGCTATATTTTTATACATGATATTCGAACACCGTTTTCTCTCGTCACCTTATTTGCGAGGTACTGATAGAGTCGATGGGAGGATAAAACAAAGGAGCTTCAGTTGCCCCGTTTCTTCTAAACGGGGTGCTACGGCCGGAGTCACCGTTGACTAGCTCCGATGACCAGGTAAGTTTCCTTAAAACTTAAAAGAGAATAGGGTTTCTACATTTACCTATTGAGCTATTTCTCTCAGCCTTAAATTCTTGTAGTAACTCCTGCATTTAGTCAATATTCTGCTTTCTTCTTTTTACAAATTCAAAGACCCATCGACACAGCTTGTTTACATTCGTATGCATGTCCAAAGGGTTAGTGACACTGATTCAAACCCATTAAACCTAGTGACATCTTTAAGGACAATAATTAAGGACGAGTCTTAGAGAACTTAGATAAACTCTAGGATTCACACATGTCTTTTAGGGATGAAATATTAAACATAGATAACATAGCTACATCACATCTTAGGATTTAATATATAGAATCGATTTGAACTCAAACAACGACCATTGATACTTCTTTAAAATTTGAAAACTTAAATATTTAATAATAACTCAAACAAAATTTACAAAAATATAAAATCTTTCCCAATCAACACATACAATTATTAAGTGATCAAAGTTAAACCCAATTGACTTAAAATTCAAACCCCTTAAGTTTAGTGATCTTCCCTGCTCTAGAGAAAATTATCACTAAAATTCAAACCCCTTAAGTTTAATGATCTTCCCTGCTCTAGGGAAAATTGTCATTAAAATTCAATCCTTTGAACCCCTTAATCAAACCCCTTAAGTTTAAACCTTAATAAAACCTTAAAACCTTCTAGAAATTTTAATAAATCAAATTTAAATACAAAAACTATAAATAACCCCTCTAATTAACCAGATTTGAATCCTTAACACATTAAAATTAAAACCAACCAGATTTGACTTCAAGTTTAAGAATAATTTAATAATCATCAGAATCTAATATTTAATTAATAATAATTTAAAATTCTAGAGAATTCCTAAACACTTGGAATCTATCCTTGGGTCATTCATGACCTTTGGAATTGATTACAATAAGTTTAGAACTCAATTGAATTCAAAACATCAAAACCTTTCTAATTAAGACGATTAAATAATTCCAATAAACGATCAAAACTTTAAAAATTCATAATTAATTCAAATAAACTCTAAATCAATCAAACTTAAAGGCATTCAAATCATTTCAAGATCTAATATTTTAATAAAATACAATTTTTTTAAAAAAATATTCTTAATCTAAAATTCAAATTTTAACCCCTTTGTTAAAATCATTAAATGATTCGAATAATTTTAGAACATTAAATACTTGATTTAAAAATCTAGAAAATTTCAATCTAACTTTAAAACTAGCAATCAATCCTAAAATCAATTTTGAATCATTAATACTTAAACTTTAATCAAAATCTTCCCTTAAGCCTTTCAACCAACCAGAACATTAAGCAATTTAATCAATTACCCAATTTAGGATATATCCAAACCACACAGCCTGCTACACACACCTAGATTGACCTATTAGGACACCGACTCTAGCTTTAGGTTAGGCTGGTGTTTCTTTTTTTAGGTTATAGCCGTGTGCAGGTCATCTCATTTCCTACCAAGTAGAATAGGTAGAGTAAAGTAAAGTAATCTCAAATAAAGCTAGTCAATTATTTAATCTGTATCGAGAAGTCTACCCCTTGATGGCCTTAAAATTTGATGATGATATTTGATACTTTAAACTTGTAGTTGTTAGCATTTTACCCCTTCATGCATAACCTGTAGCTTGAATTGATATTGATTTTAGAAGAATATGCATTGGGTTTAATGAAGGATTGGTGGCTTATTCTATTTTGTCGGAGCTTGAGGTTCATTGTGACTGATGTGGAAATTATACTTTGCTGATGTCATGCGGGTCATGATTTATCGATTCTTTTGTAATATAATTGACTTCTCTTTCGAATATAAGTGTGACCTATTCTATGATTATTTCAATGAGCTTCTCACCTATATATAATTATTCTTGTTGAATTACTCTTGTAAGATTGTATATGAGCTGAAACTTCTCTTTACATACAAGTCTATATTCTAAAATTATTCTTGTAATATATCATATATATTGAAATTGTTTATGGAAGAAATACATACACTTTGAAATTGCTTAAATAATTTGATTTGATTCAAACTTTCACATATTCATTTATATGTCAATTCATAGTAGCTTCTATATTTTTATACATGATATTCGAACACCGTTTTCTCTCGTCACCTTATTTGCGAGGTACTGATAGAGTCGATGGGAGGATAAAACAAAGGAGCTTCAGTTGCCCCGTTTCTTCTAAACGGGGTGCTACGGCCGGAGTCACCGTTGACTAGCTCCGATGACCAGGTAAGTTTCCTTAAAACTTAAAAGAGAATAGGGTTTCTACATTTACCTATTGAGCTATTTCTCTCAGCCTTAAATTCTTGTAGTAACTCCTGCATTTAGTCAATATTCTGCTTTCTTCTTTTTACAAATTCAAAGACCCATCGACACAGCTTGTTTACATTCGTATGCATGTCCAAAGGGTTAGTGACACTGATTCAAACCCATTAAACCTAGTGACATCTTTAAGGACAATAATTAAGGACGAGTCTTAGAGAACTTAGACAAACTCTAGGATTCACACATATGTCTTTTAGGGATGAAATATTAAACATAGATAACATAGCTACATCACATCTTAGGATTTAATATATAGAATCGATTTGAACTCAAACAACGACCATTGATACTTCTTTAAAATTTGAAAACTTAAATATTTAATAATAACTCAAACAAAATTTACAAAAATATAAAATCTTTCCCAATCAACACATACAATTATTAAGTGATCAAAGTTAAACCCAATTGACTTAAAATTCAAACCCCTTAAGTTTAGTGATCTTCCCTGCTCTAGAGAAAATTATCACTAAAATTCAAACCCCTTAAGTTTAATGATCTTCCCTGCTCTAGGGAAAATTGTCATTAAAATTCAATCCTTTGAACCCCTTAATCAAACCCCTTAAGTTTAAACCTTAATAAAACCTTAAAACCTTCTAGAAATTTTAATAAATCAAATTTAAATCCAAAAACTATAAATAACCCCTCTAATTAACCAGATTTGAATCCTTAACACATTAAAATTAAAACCAACCAGATTTGACTTCAAGTTTAAGAATAATTTAATAATCATCAGAATCTGATATTTAATTAATAATAATTTAAAATTCTAGAGAATTCCTAAACACTTGGAATCTATCCTTGGGTCATTCATGACCTTTGGAATTGATTACAATAAGTTTAGAACTCAATTGAATTCAAAACATCAAAACCTTTCTAATTAAGACGATTAAATAATTCCAATAAACGATCAAAACTTTAAAAATTCATAATTAATTCAAATAAACTCTAAATCAATCAAACTTAAAGGCATTCAAATCATTTCAAGATCTAATATTTTAATAAAATACAATTTTTTTAAAAAAATATTCTTAATCTAAAATTCAAATTTTAACCCCTTTGTTAAAATCATTAAATGATTCGAATAATTTTAGAACATTAAATACTTGATTTAAAAATCTAGAAAATTTCAATCTAACTTTAAAACTAGCAATCAATCCTAAAATCAATTTTGAATCATTAATACTTAAACTTTAATCAAAATCTTCCCTTAAGCCTTTCAACCAACCAGAACATTAAGCAATTTAATCAATTACCCAATTTAGGATATATCCAAACCACACAGCCTGCTACACACACCTAGATTGACCTATTAGGACACCGACTCTAGCTTTAGGTTAGGCTGGTGTTTCTTTTTATTTTTGAAATTGATTGATATGCATACAAAATGAGAGTGGCATCCTAGGTTAGATAACATAGACATAGGTTCACTGTCCATAGACCTGTGCACTTCCTGTTTGTCAACCTAGGATTAGGTCCCCAGCCCCTTGGCCTACGAGGTCCCCTTGAATGAGGTAACCCATGGTTGCTAACAAGGATCCTCTGGTCAGTACTCGACTAAGTAGGCTAAGGATATCGACGAACCCGGGATGATGGAAAACCGTGGATCTTGACCGGGGACATCATACCCACTTGGTAGGTTAGTCTTCACCCATACCTCCTGGGCATTCTCCCGATCTGGTGATCAAGAATATAAGTCCCAACTTTCTAATAAAATAGACCATTCAAAATTAAATCATTTTCAAACAAATTCGAGCCCAACAATAAGGATAGACTGGGGTGTTTCTGAAGTAATTTAGAATCTCAAAACACCTTCTACTCCTCTTCCTTTGACTCCAGAAATAACTGTTCAACGTTGAATCAATCCTGTTTGAAAATCCAAACTTTTACCTCCTTTGACATCAAGCCTTGAAAATCTTAAATAAAATCTTGTACCGCTATTTTAATCGAGAGTATTCATAGGAAATTCCTATTTCCTATGATGTAATTAACTACGAGGGCTTGCGCTAGTAGGAGATTTAGAAACTCAGATCTAATTTTTAAAATCAATTTTTTAAAACCTTTGATTAATTATCTTTGGGAAAATTCAAATTTCAACGATCGTTACCTCTATTTTCAAACAATCAATAGCGATTGATAACTTCTTTCCTCTGAGAGATATATCAATTTCTATTGTGATTTTGATTATGAAATTAACGATATATTATTCAAATTGTTGTAATTAAATAACTGATTGAACATAATTTTGATCTTTCGAGATCATATGTTGTCTCTCTTGAGTTCAACTACGATAATTTGGATAAATTTAAAGCTTTGAAATTTGAACCAATTAGTGAATGATATTCTTTCCGTTTGAGACGATATATCGTTCCTAATGTTGTGTTCAATTTCAAAACTAAAATTCAAAATTTAATATTCCCAAAAGAAAATTAATTTTTTATTCGAAAGGATTCTGCTCATGTGGTTCGAATGCAAAGAGCACGATCACACTATCCCGTAGGATAAAATGGTCGTGGACCTTTACAATCGACACAAGCAGGCCGATGGAAGAGCATATGGAGTTATAGATACGATTAGCCATGGAGGATAGCGGCTTTCACCTACCAACCTCGATGGATAATAATATCTATAACCCAAAAGTTCATGAGATTTTTCCTATTCGATACATCAGCTCGAATAGGGTTTATTTGATTGTGGGGATCGGTTTCCTACGGGAGAAAGCCCCCGTAGTTAATTACATCCTAAACCTTGACTTAGAAAAACTCTCGATTAAGGATGTTAGATTATCTTCTTTAATGGGTTTAGTGCAAAGGGAAAATGCTAGGCTTTCCTAATCAAAGAGGAAGAATGTCCCAACTTGGTTCAATCAATCACACGGGATTCAATCAACATTCGATCGGCTCGAAGAAGTGGAAACTGGAGAAAAAGAGAGAAGACATTGCACTCAAACATGCATGAGAGAAGGAAGGAGGTGGCGTCATCCGTATGATGCAGATGGGTAGGGTTTATAGCTTCCGAAAGAATGGAGAACTTACCCACCAATAAGGTGTATAGGGGTACACTCGTATCACTCACCTTTAGACCCTAAATCTATAAAAGAGGTAATGTTGTACACACAGCACTAGCATCTACAATCTAGCTAATGCAATCCTGGACTTATTCCTTGCCCGACAAAGGAAGCTAGCTAAAACTACCTAATCGTATAAAATCCATGCTGTCCAGTCCATATGAAAGATAGGAGGGTAGTTTAGACATTGAAATTTGGGATCGACAACTAGAGAAGTTCCTAAGTGATCCCACACTTATGAGTGGTACTATGCTTCTAATACTAATGCAATTAAATTTTAATTTTTTTATTAGTTGCTAATGCAGTTTATGCTAGTTAAAGTCTCCAAATCATGTATGTTTGAAATTTTAAAAAGGCTTATAAATTAATTTTTGAGAATGACTAAACTTCCCCGGGTCCGACACTTCATCCTCATAGGCCAGATCATCCGGACTCTACCCACAGGCGGGGAAGTTGTCTAAAAGAAGAGAGAATGCATGTATGCCACCCCGGACGATTCCGACTATTCCCTAGAATCGTTATATTTCTATGTGAGTTAATCTTAAAATTTCATTATTAATTATGAGTAGAAGAATTTTATCCTAAAAGAGCCTAGCGAGTCAGGCATAAACATATACAAGAAAGAAACCTATGAAAAGCATGCTGGTTCTATTGCGCAAACAAAGTAAACAAACAACAGCAAAAACAAAATCCCATGAAAAAGAATGTCCATGGCAAGTGCCATACAATATTACATCACAGAGTACAGTAAAGTAAGGGTGGCCGGGCTCCACCGACAATAACCCGGAAACGACGCAAATCTTTAAAATGAGGCATTTTACATCTTCAGTCTTCTTCTTGATTCGTCTATAGATCATCTTTTCTCCTTCTAGCTCCTCGTAGTAGGTCCTCCAAAAGGATGCCCAAATGAAAAAGGAAACCCCCTTGTAGGGGTTTTCTTTTCCCTTTGGACTCCTATTCATTTAAAATGCCCCATTTTAATGATTTTCACAACAATTACTATCAAATACATTACATTATTGAAAATATAAAAATCTAGACTCTCCTGCAGGGGTTATCCTAAGCAGTTACAATCAAAAATCAAAATCGTCCAAGCAGTTATATATGAATAAAAAATGCTCACATCAATCACTTGGCCTTGCTCTAATTATTGGGGGCTAAGCAGCTGAAGCAGGTACCTAAAGCAATTATGAATAATTATTAATAATTTTTAGCCCCCCTTTAGCGCTGTGTGAGCACGACCATCTGCAAGAAAACAATGTCAGTATGAAAAAGCATGCCTAACCTATGGGTATTCTAACGCTCACAACAACAGTGCAGAAAGGAAACTAGAAAAACATCACAGAAAAGCATCACAGAAAGTCCACGGAAAAAGCTACCACAAGTAGTAAGCAAACAGCACACGGGTCACATGTAGAGCGTCACAACACAGTACAGAAAAGAAAAGAACAGTAGAACAACAACCTAACCTAAAGCTAATAGTCGTGTCCTAACAAATCAGTCTAAGTGTGTGAAAGTTATGTGGTTTTGGTAGGTCCTATATGTGATAGTTTGGTTAGAGTTGTTTGTATATATTTTTTTTTTATATTTGTTAAAAGGGGGCAAAAGGGAATTTTAGTTACAATTCAAATCTTAGTATTTTAGGATTGATTTTAAATGTTTTATTTTAGTGTTTGATTAATTATCACATTTGTTTCACACCGAGGCCGTGAGGTTTATTTCACCCTCCTTAGGGCTAACTTAATAGCCTCGTAGGCCTGGGTTACCCATTGATAATTAACTTTGTTTGATTTTTGTAGTTTGTTATGAAAAAAAATAGGTAGATTAATTATTTTATTAGTCACATTTGTTGATTGATTTTAGAAATTATTCTAAATTTTAATATTTATAAGTATCTTATCCTAATGAATTTTTAATTTAGGATTTGATCTCCTAATTAAATCTACCTCTTTTAAATCTTAGGTGGGTTAAAAGTTAATTATTAGATTAGTTGAATTGATTTAAGTTTACATTTTAGATTTAGAATTCAATAATTACAAATGTTAATAATAAATTGATTAAGAATTAAATGTTTTAAAAGGTTTTTAGAAATTAGATTAAAATTGGTTGGTTGATTATTAGTGGATTAAAGAAAAGTCAAAATCTAGGAAAACATGTCACTAAGTTTTTGTTTTAAAAGTCTATCTTATAAGGAACATGCATCCTAAGTCTATGTTTTCTAAGACTCGGTCCTTAATTTTTTTGTCCTTAGATGTCACTAGTGTTGTAGGACTAAAAGTGTTGTTGTTTTTCTAATTCCTAAGACTTCTACACGGATGTCACAGGGTTTTAGGGATCTAAAAAAAAGTAAAGCAATCCTAATTATAATTGAAGTTTCTATAAGGCCCTAAGGGTAGCATGCGTACAATCAACTAGGCCCCTAAAGGTTTTCTAAGTTTTTAGAAAGCTTACAGCACCGGGGGCTATGACCCTGTAGTTCCGCCCGTAGTGCCCCTACCGGAATGTATAGGGGCGACTGATGCTCGGATCTGATTATCCTAGCTCCTTCTCCAAGTGCTCCCACGCTCCTTATCCATTGCTTTTGTTATTTGTTGAGCCATTTGTGTTTTGGGTTCTCCTCGTTTTGTAAATGCGTAGTGTCAAAGCACGAAAGAAACAACAAAGAATACTAAAAGCAAAAGCAAAAGGATACTAAATGCAAAAGAAAGAAAGAGAATGAAAATCAAATACGAAAAAGGGATGTAGGCATTGTTGTTTTGGACACACTTCTTTAAAGACAAGAGCATCCTAAAGCAACATTAACAATGCCCTTTAATGTTCCCACAATCCAAATGAGGCACTTGATGTGAGACTCGACTCAAACAGTCTAGCTACCCTTTAAACAAAGCCCAAAATAATTAAAGGAAACAAATTCCTAACACTAAACCTAAAACTAGACTCTCTTTAGTTTTCTATTCATCCAAAATAATTCTTTTCATCTTTAGAAATAACCACTAAAAGAATTTAATTCGAATAGGAAAGCACTAACTAATACATCTCTTTCCACAAAATCTTCTACCAAAATTTCCCCTTTCGACATAAAATCCTACCTAACAACCTATAATCAAGTGCCTCCTTTCATTTGGAGTGGGGTATAAAACATAAAGCTTTCCAACGAGGAAGCTTTATAAAACTCCTCCTTGTAAAGCATTCTTGAAATCCGAATCATTCAATCTCTCAACATAAAAAAACAATTCACAAAATTCATCAAAAAAAAAAAACTTTCAAATCATAGAAAATAAATGCTCGAAAACGTTTCCGGTATAAAATATCTTATAATACATCTCTTTCCACAAAAGACTCATAAAACTCACTCAGTACAAAACCCCTTGTAAATCTTCTCAATCGTGGAGCAAATCACAAGTATCCTCGATACAAGACAAACATAAAACTCTCCTATTATGAGGCGACACATAAATTCAAAGTTGAAACTCAATGCTTCTATCAAAAGAAAGTGAAAACGAGAAAGGGGTTTGATGCAATTTATCCCTCCTATGCTCAAAGAAAGTATTTCAACAATATATAAAGATCCCTACAACATAACACATGAAAGTTACCTTGCAAAAAGGTTATACAAACTTGTACTGATTCAAACTGAATTTCATCTTAGAAAGAACAAAAGAAACTTCAAACATTTTTTTTTTGGAATTAACATTACCTTTAGTTGGGCTTCCTAACGAATCATGAAGCAGCATATGAAACCATTTCCAACAATAAGGAGAGCAAACATATTTACTTTGACATAAAACATGACTAAGCAAGAAAGGTATGAAGGACATGCCAACTCTTAAAGTCTTTCCAACATGATACTCAACTCATCACATATGACCTTCAATGTCTCAAATACTTCTAAGAGAGATTTTTTTTTTTTTTAGCAATACCGACAAGTTCTCAAATAATTAAATAACTTTCTCTTTCAGTGGCATTTTATCGAACAATTGATGTACACCGTTCACAAAAATTCGATGTAGAACTCTAAAGCAAAAGCTATTGCTTTGTACACATAAAACACCCTAAAATCTCTATTTGAAACATATGATTGGGTAACTTAATTATGCGTACAAGTTCTCAAGTTCAACTATACTTTGCAATCACTTGCTATATCCAAACTTATGAGGAGCTTGTGAAACAACCCCTTCAAACAAGTCTCAAACATGTGAAATTATATGCGTATATTCTTTTAAGGTGTGGCTTTAATATTTCAGCATATGGAACCCAAAAAATAGTAAAAGAAACATGCATATATTTGTTTCCAAAAGTATTTTGGAACATGAAACCGCTAAGAACTGCTCTTATTTTGTTCCAAAAACGATTTGGAAGCTAGAACAATGAAAATTCTGCATTATTTTCCCACCAAACCAGTGAGAAAAAAAATCATAAAAACTGTAGGAATCCCTACCAAGAAGCCATGCAAGATCCGTTCGAATGTGGTGGGGATTGTTATGTAAAAAAATAGCGGTAAAACCTCCAAAATCTGCATTCGTCCCTCACAAAAATCAGTGACAAAAGCTCTATAAAAGCCGTAGGAATTTCCATAGAAAAGCCATAAAGGATTCACCCAAGTGTTATAGGTATTATTGTATGAAAACAGTGAGAAAACTCTCAAAATCTGCACTCATTCGCTTACGAAAACAGTAGCAAAACCTCTACAAAAGCTGTAGGAATTTCAATAGAATAGCCATAAAAGATTCCCTCAAGTGCCGTAAGTATTATTGTATATATATATATATATATAAAACAGTGAGAAAGCATTTAAAATCTTCACTCGTTTCCCATAAAAACAGTGAAAAAGAAATCCATATATAAAAAAAAAGGCTACATGAATTTTTTTTACAAAGAAGTGATACTTGCCAATCATGTCCTTCGCATAAATATTCAAAAAAAGTGAAGAAGAAACATGCTTCGAATAAGCATAGAGATATCTCGCCATCCACCAACCTTTCAACTAAACATGCTTCCCATGATAAAAGTTGTGAAACTAAGAGACTCATGATGGCTTCCTAACCAACTTCAAAGCCAAATAAAAGTAAAGAATGAATGTTTTAATAAGCACTAATTCCATACAAAAGAATTCAAGGTCTTTCGACATAAGCTATGTGAAACTTATCTCATGCTAGCAATATAACCTTTCCAAACAAATCTAAAACACGTGATATTGTAGGTGTATGTGTCTCTAAAATATGACTCTAGCATTTTTAACCCAAGTAGCCAAGCATATGGATTTATGGATCTAAGAGATTAACACACTTGGTACTTGACATACACTTCATCTTCCTACGCATACCGGCACGATGAATAAAGAGAATGACATAGTTCGTAACAAATGATCACTTATAGTAAAATACAAAAAGATGACTACTCAATGTCATTTCTCTCTAAACTTTGTAATGAGGCAACATAATCATGGAATCATAAGTGATAAACCATCAACTAATTATGGATCAAGAGAGAATGCGACTACTGAACTAAATGGCATCCACTAAATACATCAAGCTATAGGCGAATATTAGCACAAACGCATACCATGAAGTACCTTGATTAAGCAATGCATGGGATAGAGCCTTACTTTGGAGAACAAACCATATTTTTTTTTAAAAGACATTTCACACATAGATACATCACTATATTTTGGTATACATTCAACATATAACTTTCTAATGAACCATAAATTCATCTCACAATAAAGGGGCCAATACCTCTTTTCTTGCAACACATGAATATTTATAGAAAAATGAGAGGATGTCATGTAGATTTCTCCAAATAGCATAACAACTATAAAAGCTACTTGAAATTCATCAAAAATTGTTATCAATATCACTAGTTTAATGGGTCTTAAATACTACAATAAAGAGATTTCACAAGCATAAACATATCAAATTCATGGGAAATATGTGAAACTTTTACATCTAAATATGGTTACACAACATTTGATTAAGTAGCTTCCCATGCCAAACTCAAAATTTCACGAATCATCAACCAAGATATCACAATTTTTTTTAAAGTCATTTCACCAAATATTTGATGTGCATGATTTGATATAAAATCAACATGAACTTTCATGATCACAAACCATTCACACCTAAAACTCTAGGAGATAAAGCATAAATCAAGAGTAAATTTGACATGTTAATTGCCCATTTTGAACACACAAAACTATCTATAACTATCGACAGCAATATCTACATTCCAAAAGCATTAAAATCTCATTTGATACCCAAATCCACATAATAAAACTAAGCAACTAGAAATAATAGAGAAGGCTCTGTCAAGCCGATTCTAACAGAAATCAAACCATTTCAATCTCAAATGGATGGAGATACACCAACTGGATAGAGTAGGAGAGGGAAGAAGAAATGGAAAAGGAATGAAGAAGAAATAGGAGAAGAATGAAGGAGAAGAAGAGAAAAATACTCACCTGCGGCTTGGAGGAAGTCGGTCGGCGAAGACAGAGGAGACGAACTCCAGGTCGGTCCGGGCGTGCGGCTTCAGGATCGTCGGGTTCGGTCCAGGCGGCTTCGGGATCGATCGGCTTCACGCTAGAGAGGGAGAGAGAGATATGGGAAGCTGGGCGTGAGAGAGGGAACCGGAGTTCGGCCTCTTCCAAACTTACGGTCGGAAGATGGGATCGAGAGCCGGAGCGTCGGAAGAGGGAGCGGGATCGAGAGCTGGAGTTCGGGTGTGTCTGAGTGAGTCGGAGCGAATTCAGAAGAGAGGGAGGCAGGTCGGGAGATTAAGGGAGCTGGGCATGAGATTGAGAGAGCGAGAGCATGAATTGAGAGAAAGAGGGCGCGGGAGAGAGCTGGGGAGGAAGGCGTGAGCCAGAGTGCCGAAGCTGAAAGCTTCGTTCCAAGTAAATTGAGTTTGTTGCCGCAAGAGGAAGTCCGCCTTTTTCTGTCCGTCATCGCAGCCGCTCAAAAACACGCAAAGGGAGTCTGTCATCTGCTTCATATTGCTGCTTTGTCTGTGGGAGATCGCGAGCTTCAGGGAAAAGGACCACGTCGGCTCTTGATTCAATCGGATCCATTCGATCAAATTTCCTGATCTTGCATCAATTTTGAATTCGTTAGAAAGTGAATTGGAGTTTAATTAAAATTATTTTAAGCTAAATTAGGTCATATTTGATCTCAAATAAACCATAGCTTGGGTCCAATCAAATGAACTTGGGCTCAATGCGGCTCGACAAGGCTGATTTAATGAAAATTAGACTGAGATTAATGCCGATTAAACTCAAATGTTTCTCCACGAGGTTCGCGGACATCGATCGAGTTTAATTAAACTTAGTCGGGCCTAATTCAACTCGATTCGAGTTAACTCGAGCTTGAATTTGGTTCGACGGGGTTCGATCAAATTGTTCGAAGATCCTCGAAGGCGCTCGTACGAAAAACGAGGTAAACATTGATCCAACAAACATACACTAAAAATCAAATGATTATATCTAGTATTTCTTTAATCTCCCTTAGATTTGACTATACGAAGATTCCAGAGTACTATGAAAAGTACTAAAATTAAATAAGTGAATATTGGACTCTCTTACAAATATAACATAATAAATATTTATAGAAAAATAGAAAATAGGTAACTAGTGTTGTGACACTCCAATGATCAATGCTACGGTACCCATAAACTGAACTAACGCCTCAGCACTGATGTTTTTGCCTACCACAGTGATGGCTGGTGTGGAACAGTTATTCAGTGAACAGTCATGTGCATGCCGCTTCACTGGCAGAAAGTGTCCTATGGAAATTATAAACGTAACGCCGTAACATTACCATCATTTGAGTGTTACGGTGCCCGATGCTCGAGTGACAAATTTGGCTTTACGACATGAGAATTGTGGTGTTGCAACACTTACAAATAAAGAATTCGATGCCGCTAAGTTGATATTTTTACATCGAGGTGCTTCCAAACAGAGAAGTCTATGCTACCATCTCTTTTTTTGTAGGGCTTTGGCAGTGTTCATGATGGAGCTGCGACATTTCATTAGACACTGTGACCTGTATGATACATAAAATTTTGTGTCCTTTTTGAGTTTTTCCTGCACAAGAAAAACTTAAATAATATGTTTTCACTGAAAATACAATACTCAAAATAGTACATTATTTACACTCATCAAATTATCGCTAACTTAAACTCTTTCTTATTGTAAAGAAAATACAAAATTTCTATAATTCTGATTAAATGATTAACCAAAGTAAAAAACTAAGAATTTAAAATTACTAAAATATAAGATAATACATCACTATTTAGAAGTAGTATAAATGAATAAGGTTATAATTTTAGTTTAAAAAAATACTAATAATTAACTTCATAAGCCATTCTTGCTATTGCTTAGGTTGAATTTATAAGTTATAAGTATAAACAATGATTTTTTAATTATAAATTGAAAAATAAACCTTGAAGATTAAATATGTTAGTATTTAAGATTTAAAATTTATTAGTTCACCCTTATTTGTATTAATTTTTCTATCTTATCTTATGTAAATTTAAGTATAAGATTATACCAATTTTTGAATAAACTCTATTTTTTTGTAGTTAATTGATACATCGTTAAAAAATTATCTTGATCGGGCACGAATCTCAATGCAAAATGGAATCGGAAACTTCCAAAATTAAATATGGGAGCTCTCGAACTCCAATTTCAGCGAGCTTATAGTCAAACATAATATCTCGGAAATACAAACCCAATGACACCAAATTCAACCCTATATGAGCCCAAATGGGTCCAAATCAAGGACCCGAAGCGCTGTTGGAAGGTTCAAACCACAGTTTGAGTTACCAAACGGTCTCCGATTTTAAAAATCTTATAGTTGAATAGAACGGCTCGACGAGACAAATCCAACAAACCCAAGATCGCTTGATTCCAAAATCACCAAGGCCTTCAAATGCCTAACGAACTGTCCATGATCAAGGGGTTCAATATTTGTCATCCATCCGACCACTCCCTATTTACCCTTGATCTCTCACCTATTTACAAGCCATGCCACTCAATAAAATCTATAAATAGACCCCTCATTTCTCTTGAAAGAGGACCCAAGAAAGAAGAGAAGGAAGAAGCTCCTCCTCGTTCAGCGCCGGAACTTCGATGGACCACCGTAGGAGTCTCGCCGGACCGTCACCGGAGCCTCGCCGGACGACCGCCAAAGTCTCACTAAACCACCGTCGGAGCCTCGCCGGACCACCATCGGAACCTCGCCGGACCACCACATGAGGCCCTCACCCTCGCCGGACCACCATCGGAACTTCGCCGGATCACCGCCGGAGCCTCACCGGAGCCTTGCCGGACCACCGCAAGAGTTTTGCCGCATCACCATCTTAGGCTCTCTCCTTCATCAAAGACCCTCACCTTCAACTGAGGCCTTCACATTCACCAAAGACCCTCACCTTCACTAAAGACCCTCACGTTCACCTGAAGCCCTCACCTTTTCTAGAGGCCATTGCCTTCGTCAATCCATCATCAAAGGCCCAAATTTCTGCCAGGCCATCAATGGACACCCAGATTTCTATCAAAAAGTTGTTATTTGTAATCTGATTGCCCTCGGGGGTGAGTCAGTCCTTTGTAACCGACTCAAATTCTAGTGAAATCATTTTCAACTAGGTTAGACCTCGTGGTTTTTCCCCTTTAAAGGGTTTTCCACGTAAAAAATCTTGTGTTCTGTGTGTGTGTGTTGGATATTTGTGCAAAGCTAAGACGTTAAGTTAAAACTCTATCGCCGTGCATATTCAAGCCCTCATCAGTTTGACGTCGTCTGTGGGAAAAATCAATCCCACTATACTAAGTACTCCTTCAATGGCCAATAGGCATAGCCATCGCATCATGGGAGCCTCCCGTTCCATTTCACATCAATCCAGGAATCAGTCCCTGAATCAAGAACGACAGACATCTGCCTCCTTTCACCCCAGTGGCCGACACCCTGCAAGAGAAGGAACTTCAGGGCCATCCCTAGAAGAGCGTACCAAAAAGATGGAGGAATCTCAGAATGAGAACCTTCAACTCTTAAGGGAGGCTCGATGACCGGCACTAGTACCCCATGAAGATATTCTTCTCCCTCTAGACCAGTCAGGATTAGAAGATGTTCTTCATGTTGAGGTCCCTCTTCCTCCGCCAAGGATGCACTCTGCAACACGTCCAGAGAATGAGCTTGCTGACACGGCAAGCTCTACCCATCCTTCGTGCACAGGCCACCGGCATTACATTCCTCCAGACGTTCTCGAAGACTTAGACCAACAACACATCACTGAACTCTCTCGTAATACCCTGCGACATAAATTACGGAGGCTAGTCTGAGAAGAGTTCCTCATAAGAGATATAAGATAATCTTTTCATCAACGAGACCTTCAGGAGTCATCACCTTTCACAGAATCTGTCCTCCGACACCCTATTCCGGCAAGATTCAAACTCCCGAATATTGATTCTTACGATGGGAGTTTAGACCTCTACGAGCATATCGATCACTACCGCACCATTATGCATATCCAGCGGGCCCCGGATGCTCTACTCTGCCAAGTTTTTCCTACCACCCTTAAAGGGCAAGCACGAATATGGTTTTATTCACTGCCTGCCCAGTCCATTCCACTATTTGTTAAATTGGCCAAATTATTCGTCAAACAATTTATCACCAACTGAAGAATGGTTAAAGACTCCTCCCATCTTTTAGGGATACGTTAGAATGAGGGTGAATCTCTCAAAGAATACTTTCAAAGATTTTCCACGGAAACCCGACAAATTCCAGGAGTAGATCCCGAATTACTTAGAGTTGTATTTCTTGGAGGGCTTCGCCCTGGCCCCTTCTACTTGACACTCATGCGAGAAACAGTCCATTTATATGCGGATCTAATCCATCGAGTAGAGGCACAAATCTCTACCAACGAAGCCATTAATGCTCATAAGAAATAATTTGAGCATACAACTGGGAAGTGTAAAAATCCCCTAGGGATGGAGAATCCATCTTCACAAAGGAAGAAGCAAGGAAACTACAATCTTCCTCCTCGACCCTCACAGCCGCGACGAGAGCCTCACCAAGGAAATGAGTACACACCACTCAATACATCCCAAACAAATGTATTGATGGCCATCCGAGATCAGGAGAGTGTGAAATGGCCATATCCTTTGAAGCCCAACGTCAGAAACCAGGAGCAATATTATCACTTCCACCGCAACCGTGGGCACACTACTGAAGTATGCATGCAGCTTAAGGAAGAAATTGAGAGACTAATCTGACAAGAATATCTTCAATAATTCATCAAGAATACACCAGCACAAGATTAAGTTGGTCTGCTGGAGGCAGAATCAACAACAAAGACAGTTGGTAAACAATCACCAAATAGTGGGGGAGATGGAAACCATCGCTCGAGGCCCATCAACGCCTTGTCAAGTTTTAATTACGGAGAACAAGGAGTCATCAACAAAAAAGCTTCATGACAATCACTCCATCACCTTCAAAGAGTCCGATCTATAAGGCATAAAAACCTCTCATTAAGATCCACTGGTGATTAGCGCGGGAATCGACGACCCATGCTACAATATTAAAGGATCTTGGTTGATAATGGGAGCCTAGTATATATTTTATTCTACTCCACTTTTCTTAACATGGGCCTATCCAAAGAGAAACTCCAACATGTTGCCGGTCCACTATACGGGTTTGACAATCGACCTGTAAGGGTAGAAGGAACTATCAATCTCCTGGTCATACTTGGAGAATTCCCCCAACAAGTTGAGCATCCTATTCAATTCATTGTAGTGAAATCGGAATTGGCCTACAATGCAATCTTTGGAAGGCCACTTCATACAATCTTTAGGGCTATTTCTTCAATTCCCCACTTAAAGCTGAAGTTTCTTACCCCGTCAGGGATTTGGACAGTACGTGGAAATCAACAAGTAGCACAGTCATGTTTGAAAGTTTGTTAGGGATGTTAGGCCCTATATGAACTGGCCCAAGGCTAAATAAAGAGAGTGATGAATTGGTAAAGAATAATCTTTAAGCAAAGCACAAATCAAAATCACCAGAAATAAAACCAAATGCAAAAATTAAATGTGGAAGCAAATAATAAGAACGAACACACCGGATTTATAGTGGTTCGGTCAAATCTTGACCTACGTTCACTCCTTGGAGGCACCCTCCAAGTATTGCACTAAAACAAGTGTCTCTCCTTTAGCCCCCACAGCTAGGCGGAGAAGCCCTTACAAAATCACTTACACCTTCTCCGGTGCGGCGGAGTCGCCGGTTCCTTTGACACCAAAGAGATCTTCTTCTTTGGTGAACTTCCCTCGAGACAAGCCTTGAATCCGACGGTATTAAGGTGCAAGCCTGCCGGAGCAACCGTGTGGAATCCCCTCCACACTCCCTTGAGTCCCCCCTCACAGGATCTTCTCCCTCTCAGACTTCACCCGTTTCTCACTCCCTTTCAAGCTCTCTCTTCAAGTCTCCCCCAAAATAACAAAGCTACAATGACTGACATAGACACTTTACAAAGTGTCATGTCAAGCTTAAATAGAAGAGCTCATTAATGCAAGTTGCGGACATTATCGTCCAAGCCGATATAAATATCGTCATGTACGATCAGTATAAATTCAGCTCAATGGCTCGAGACGATTTGGGACGATCAGAAGAAAATTGGTTATATCATCCTTGCTGATCTCATGATCATCCTAGACGATTAGTTTAAAACCCATTTCAATCATCCTGATCATCGCCCGGAAAAGATGCTGGCCGATGTTAATCATCCAGGCCATCGTCCTAGCCGATACTATGATCGTCCCGGCCGATGTGATCGTATCAATCAGCCATTAATGATTTCCAAATAATATCATATCAATTTAGGCATAATTGAGTTAGATCATCCTAAACGATAGGAATATCGTCCTGACCAATTTCCTTAAATAAAGAATACCTAAACTGATTATGGCGGTTGATTCTTTCTGAATTGAGACTATCGTTCTGGCCGATACAGGTATCGTTCGTGCCGATCAGTTTATGATGGCTGCCTTAATAAGGATGCCCTAATTAGAGTTTTTGTTTATGGACAGATCGTCCAGGACGATATAAATATCGTTCCGGACGATGTTACCAAAAATAAAAATCTTTTAGGGAACAATAAAAAATTTTCCAAGTTACAAATCAACATGTCCTACACCAAATACAACAGACCCAAGAAAGAAAAAAGATTACAAACTGACTCAGACCTAGTCTACCCAATTTTGAGCTGGTTCCAAATTGTAGTTTGATCATGTCGACATGAAATGTCAGTACATAAAGCAGTCGTAGAGAAATAAGAATGTTTGATATTATCAAAATTATAAACCATAGATCCGCAACAATCTCCCCCTTTTTGATGATGGTAAAATATTTTAATTTGAATTTTTAAAAAAGTAAATACTCCTCCTAATCTCCTCCTCACTAGAATAACACTTTAAAAAGAGAGGAGATGAAAATATTTTTTGTTGTTTTTAATTTTTTGAAAAAAAATGATACACACACGATAATAGTATAAAAATTTAACAATACGTTTAGGTTCTCCGCCTTTAACATTATCAAAAAGAGAAGAGGCACTAAAAAAATGATCTCTAGTCTAGTGAATAAAATAAATATTCTTAAAATGAGAAAGTTACCTCTTGGTTTAAAAAAAACTTAGTAAAATTGGATTGACAACGCATAACCTAGAAAAGGTTTGAAATTCAGATTTTGATAATCCAAACTCAAGTTCTTTAAAAAGGTTTAAAAACTTTTTAATTCAATATATAAATAAAAGAATAAATTAGAGAAATAAACAAACATTTTTTAAAAACTCATTCCATAAAATATATCTAATAGAAGATCAATGCATGAATTATTGAATCAAGAATCAAGATTTTCAAACTCAAGTTTCAAAAGTATCAAGGGTTTTCTTAAGCTTTTTAAGAAGTACAAGAATGGTAAGCATTAACTTTGTGGGCTCATTCTATGCCTCTTGACAATTGGTTGGCGCACTACGCATCTTTTGATACACTTTGTGTATTATATATTTTCAATTTGGTGTCTTTGCGCATCTTTTATTTTTTGCATCATTGGCCAATTTTTTTTGAATATTCTTCATTTCTTAAATCTTAAAAAATAAATGTAAACTCATCCTAGTGACAAAGCAAATTTCTTAATTAAGAAAATTATGAGTTAGATTCAACAACTTGCAAAAGATTCTTATGCGATAAATAAAACGTAGGGAGATAAAAAATTTTGTTTCAAAAACCAATTTAAAAGATGAAAAAGATTTTAAATCAAAAGTATAAAAATCTCTTTTAGAAAACAGAGATTGAGAGTAAAAAATAACGAGTTTCCTTCCTTCAACTGTTTTAGAGAAGTCAAACACAACTTATCAAAGATTTCAAGAAACAAAAGGAAGTAGATTTCTCATTTTTAGAAAAATGAATGTGTGTGTTGATCAGAAAAAAATTTTCACGAAACAAGTAAAAGAAAAACTAAAATAAAAATAAAAATAAAACATAACACAAAAACATAAACAAGCCTTTTTATCAATTATCTCTCTTCTAATCTGATGCTTCAGAAATCAGATTTGCCCATGAGATTTTTTTCTTTTCATTATTTCCCCAGTTTAGATTTTGCTTCACCTTACCCTTTTCTTTCGTAGGAAGAATTTTTAAATTAGGGCATTGATTTTTCATATGTCTAGGTTTCCTACATCGAAAGTAAATAATGTCAGAAGAAAGATAAACATTCTTACCATTTTTACCTTTTTCCACTTTTGCTTATGCTTTGGTGAGCTTTGTGATTTGCTTGACAAGTCATTGCATTCGTCACCAACTAAGCTATCTCTTTCTGTATCTTCAGCTTTTAGAACAATAGTTTCACCTGCATCTAAAAGTCTTTGACTTAAACCTTGCTCGTAGGCAATAAGTGAGCCAATCAAATTATCAATAGAATATTCATTCAAATCTTTTGATTCACAAATAGCAATAATTTTAGCATCAAACTTATTCAATAGACAATGAAGAATTTTGTTAACTTTTTCAAAATTTGAAACCACTTTTTTTTAAAGCATGAAATGATGTTACAAATTGAATGAACCTCATATACATGTCTAAAATCGTTTCAAAAGGTTTAATAGAAAACAATTCAAAATCATGCATTAACATATTTAACTTGGATTGCTTGATTTCATTAGTGCATTCGTATATGGTGTGTAGTTTTTCCCAAACTTTCTTACCAGTAGTGCATGTTGATATTAACATAAAATCCTCAGAATTTAAAGCACAGAAAAATAATTTAAAAATTTTGCATTCAATTGAGCATTGATTTGTTCATCTCTATTCTATTGGTTACAAGGAATATCAATTTTAGCTCCATCTATGATACGTGACGGTGATGAATAATCAGTTAAAATCATATGTCACATGCAAAAATCAATCGATTGTAAGAAAATGGATATGCGAGTTTTCCAAAAATTAAATGACA
This sequence comes from Dendrobium huoshanense, assembly GCA_016618105.1. Lineage (NCBI taxonomy): Eukaryota > Viridiplantae > Streptophyta > Magnoliopsida > Asparagales > Orchidaceae > Dendrobium > Dendrobium huoshanense. Next base: position 45,112,714 of record CM028343.1, on the reverse strand, counting down.
TATTTTCAAATAAAGGAGGTCTGGTGATTGAATAACCTTCCGCAACATTACAATTAGCCATGTATCAAATTCAAATGCTTTTAAAAACTTATTTTATGAAAGCCTGCTCTAATACCACTTGAAAGTTTGTTAGGGGTGTTAGGCCCTATATGAACTGGCCCAAGGTTAAATAAAGAGAGTGATGAATTGGTAAAGAAGAATCTTTAAGCAAAGCACAAACCAAAATCACCACAAATAAAACCAAATGCGGAAGCAAATAATAAGAAAGAACACACTGGATTTATAGTGATTCGGTCAAATCTTGACCTACGTCCACTCCTTAAAGGCACCCTCCAAGTATTGCACTAAAACAAGTGTCTCTCTTTTAGCCCCCACAGCTATATGGAGAAGCCCTTACAAAATCACTTCCATCTTCCTCGGTGTGGCGGATTCGCCGGGTCCTTTTACACCAAAGAGATCTTCTTCTTTGGTGAACTTCTTTCGAGACAAGCCTTGAATCCTACGGTATTAAGGTGCAAGCCTGCCGGAGCAACCGTGTGAAATCCCCTCCACACTCCCTTGAGTCCCCCCTCACAGGATCTTCTCCCTCTCAGACTTCAACCGTTCCTCACTCCCTTTCAAGCTCTCTCTCGAAGTCTCCCCCAAAAGAATGAAGCTACAATGGCTGCCAAAGACACTTTATAAAGTGTCATGTAAAACTTAAATAGAAGAACTCAAAATGAGCTCATTAATGCAAGTTGCCGACATTATCGTTCATGCCTATATAATTATTGTCATGTACGATATGTACAAATTCATCTCAATGACTCGGGACGATTTGGAACGATCAGAAGAAAATTGGTTATATCATCCTGATCGATCTCACGATCATCCTGGACGATTAGTTTAAAACTCATTTCAATCGTCCTAATCATCGCCCAAAAAAGATGCTGGCCAATGTTAATCGTCCAGGCCATCATCATGGCCGATACTACGATCATCCCGGCCGATGTGATCGTATCAATCAGCCATTAATGATTTCCAAATAATACTAGATCAATTTATGCATAATTGAGTTAAAACATCGTGGACTATGGGAATATCGGCCTGGCCGATTTTCTAAAATAAAGAATACCTAAACTAATTATGACGGTTGATTCTTTCTGAATTGAGACTGTCGTCCTGGCCGATACAAGTATCATCCAAGCTAATCAGTTTATGATAGCTGCCTTAATAAGGATGCCCTAATTAGGGTTTCTATTTTTGGACAGATCGTCCAGGACTATATAAATATCATCCCGGACGATATTACCAAAAATGGAAATATTTTAGAGAATAATAGAAAATCTTCCAAGTTACAAATCAACAGGTCCCACACCAAATACAACAAACCCAAGAAAGGAAAAAGATTACAAACTGACTCAGATCTAGTCTACCCAATTTTGAGCTGGTTCCAAATTGCAGTTTGATCGCGTCGACCTGAAATGTCAGTACATAAGACAGTCGTAGGGATTTAAGAATGTTTGTTATCATCAAAATCATAAACCATAGATTCAGAACAATGTTATCTTAGATAATATCAACCACACTCATCAGTTACTCTGAGCATCGAGTATTTTGATCTACGGAATGAAGATATCCCTCAAAGGGCCTCCCCTGTAGAAGATCTTACTTATGTCTCTCTATCAGATGAGCACCCCTTCAAGAACCGTACAGATTGGATCACTCCTCTCAGATGAAGATAAGGAGTATGTAGACTTTCTTCGTACAAATCAAGATGTATTTGCATGAAGTCCTGCCGATATGCCTGGAATCAGTCCTGAAGTAATCATGCACTCCCTCAAGATCAACCCCACATATAAACCAGTGATCCAAAAGAAACAAAACTTTGCACCAGATCATCAGCTGACAATCGTACATGAGGTTGATAAGCTTTTAAACGCAAGATTTATAAGGAAGGTACACTATTTCGCTTAGTTGGCCAAAGTCGTGATGGTACGAAAGGCAAGTGGAGCATGGAGGATGTGTGTAGACTATACTGATCTCAACAAAGTCTGCCCCAAGGATAGTTTCTCGCTTCCCCGTATCGACCATCTAGTTGATGCCACCTCCGGACATTAAATGCTAAGCTTCATGGATGCTTATTCTGGATACAATCAAATATAAATGGATCATGCTGATGAGGAGGTGACAACTTTCCAAATATATAAGGGGTTATACTGCTACCTAATAATGTCATTCGGGCTCAAGAATGCGGGGGCAACATACCAACGCCTGATGAATAAAGTTTTTAAAAATCTTATCGGGCGCACTATGTAAGTATATGTGGATGACATGCTAGTAAAGAGCCTCGAAAAGTCCCAGCATATCTCGGACTTGGAACAATGCTTTTGCCTCCTTCGATCTTTCAACATGCGCCTCAATCCCTCCAAATGTGCATTTGGAGTTACCTCAGAAAAATTTCTGGGGTTTATGGTTACCTACCAAGGGATTGAGGCCAACCCGGAGAAGATCAAGGCCTTAAGGGACATTCTACCCCCATGACATATCAAGGAAGTCCATAGGTTAAACGGAAGGATTGCAACACTCTCTCGCTTCCTGGCTCGCTCACGAGACAGATATCTACCCTTCTTCAAAGTCCTCAGAGGTGCTCGTAGCTAAGGATTTCAATGGACTGACAAATGCCAAGAGAATTTTGAGAAACTTCGAGCTTATCTAGCCTCACCGCCACTTCTCTCAAAGCCAATTCCAGGGAAAATTTTGTATATATATATGGCTGTCTCCTCTCAAGCTATAAGCTCGGTCTTGATCCGAGTAGAGGATGTTGTTCAACGCACAGTCTATTATATTAGTAAGGTACTATCAGAGACTGAGACACACTATCCATTAGCAGATAAAACAGCTTTGGCCTTAGTCTTCTCAGTTAGAAAGTTACGTCCTTATTTTCAAGCACATGCGATCAGGGTTTATACAAACCTACCGTTGAAAAGTATTCTCCAAAAGCCCGAGGCATCTAAAAGATTGATCAAATTGTCAGTGGAGCTTGAAGAATTTGATATACAGTTCCTACCCAGACCCAACATCAAGTCACAAGTACTTGTCGATTTGTGGTCGAATGTACTAACCATACCTCCAATGAACCACTTAATGTGTCTCCTTCCTCCTCCTGCTGGACCTTATATGTCGACGGAGCTTCTGGGAGTTTTGGTGCTAGCGCTGAGATCTTATTAATCTCCTAACAGAAAGCTACACTCAAATATGGGCTTAGATTGAAATTCCCAGCAACAAACAACGTTGCTGAATATGAGGCTCTAATTGCCGGATTGAGGTTGGCAATTGATTGTGAAGTACATGACTTGGTGATTCACACTGATTCCCAACTGTTTGCCTCTCAAGTGGAAGGATAATTCGATGCCCACCATCCATTGTTGGCTCAGTATTGTTAGATAGTTAAATTCTTGTTGGCCCAAATAACAAAGCATCGGATCATCCATATCCTTCGAGAACAGAACGTAAGGGCAGACTCTCTCTCCAAGCTAGCCACTTCTACGATAGGGGATATTTTCAGAAGAAAATATATTGAGGAAATCCACTTCCCGAGAATTCAAGGCCCATGGGTAATTCAATCAATATTTGAATTAAAAGAAGCTTCTTGGATCGACTCCATTCTCACTTTCCTACAATATGGTGTTCTTCTTGAAGACCCGATAATGATAGTACGACTACGAAGACAAGCATCAAACTTTACCATTATTAATGGAGAGTTATACAAACGATCTTTCACAAGGCCATACCTCAAATATCTTCCTCCTTCAGAGGAACACTATGCACCCCGAGAAGTACATTCTGGTATTTGTAGGGAGCATCTGGGCGGAAGGGCGCTAGCCCAAAAAATCTTGAGACAAGGATTTTACTGGCCAATAATGAAGCAGGATGCATTGTAGCTTGTGCAAAAATGTAACAATTATTAGTTACATGCTAACCTTACCCATCTACCTGCCACAAAAATCTCAACATTACAAAGTACATGGCCTTTCGCCCAATGGGGGATTGATATAGTAGGACCTTTTTTTATAGCCACGGGTCAACGAAAGTTCATCATCTTGACTATAAACTATTTTCACAAAGTGGGTGGAAGCAGAACCTCTGGCAAAAATTACCGAAGCAAATGCCAAACAGTTCATATGGAAGAACATAATATGTCGTTTTGGCATTCCTGCGAAAGTTATCACCGATAACGGAACGTAGTTCACTGAAAAGGTCTTCACCACATTTTGTCAAGATCTCCATATTCAGCTAGTACACACTGCTGTAGCCCATCCTCAAACCAACAGACAAATGAAAGTCACTAATCAAATTATTCTAAAGGGATTGAAGACACGGCTGGAGAAAGCTGGGGGGCTATGGGTTGATGAGTTCCCAAATGTCCTCTGGGCCTATCGTACCACCGCAAGGACTCCAACTGGAGAGACCCCGTACAATCTCTACTTTTGCACATAAGCTATTATTCCCGTTGATATTAGAGTCCCAAGTCATAGGGTTCAAACTTTTAACTTCAACGACAACTACGAAAAACTCAAGTACAACATATACCTCCTTCTAGAAGCAAGAGATAAGACGATGCTTAAGATTGCTACATATCACCAGAGAGTTGCCTGTCACTATAATAGAAGGATGAAGCCGTGACATATATCAGTTGGAGATTTGGTTCTGTGTAGCATTAAGGCGGCAGGAAAAGGCTCTCAACGGAATAAACTCTCCCCTCTCTAGGAAGGCCCATACCTAGTAGCAGCTATGGTAAAGCCCGAAACTTTCAAATTGAAGGATACTGAGGGGAAAGGGCTTCCTCGGACTTGGAATATAAATAATCTTCGCAAGTACTATCAGTAGAGCGCGATAGTGTTGTTCGTTTTAAGTATCATATGTCTTTGGTATTTTGTAACTTTAGTACTGTTTGTTTTTAATTTTGAATGCTGTTTATGGTTTTTGTAGCTTCTTCATTCCTAAGATGTCTTAGGGAGCTATGCCTTTGTTTAATGCAGTAATACTTTATTTCTTTATCTTCTTTTATTAAAATTATATTGATAAATTTGCACAAGTTATAAACTTCAATATCCTTGATTCGAGCAACACACAATCGTTATTGTAGCTCAGTCACCAGATGATCAATCCCAGGGGGATTCGGTCCGATCTCTTCCACACAGGTTAGCATCATCGAGCAGGGCTCTGACATACAACCTCAGATAGATCTTACATCATTAGTCGATTCTCATGATCTCTTCCACACAGGTTAATGTCATCGAGTAGGGCTCTAACATATAACCTCAGATAGATCTTATATCCTTGGTGGATTCTCTCGACCTCTTCCATACAAGTTAACGTCATCGAGCAGGGCTCTGACATACAACCTCGGATAGGTCTTACATCCTTGGTGGATTCTCTCGACCTCTTCCACATAAGTTAACGTCATCGAGCAGGGCTCTGACATACAACCACGGATAGGTCACATATCCTTAATGAATTCTTTGAACCTATTCCACACAGGTTAACATCATCGAGTAGGACTCTGCCATACAACCTCGGATATGTCACACATCTTTGGTGGATGCTCCTAGACTCCTCTAAATAAGTTAGAATGCAAGTACCTTAAGCTAGCATTAATATAATTCACTCAAGTTGAATAAATGCACAAGAATGTTTAAGCCATACAAAAATACATCAACAATCAGGTATATCAACAATCCACTACTAAATCAAAGTAGACATTACACATTAATACAAACATCAGGTACATCACAATCACTAAAAAAGAAAAAGTAATACAAACAGCATAAACTAGAAATCCTACTCAATATCTATAACCTCATCATCTACATCAAGATCAAGGACCTTCTGAAGATCACTCTCTATCTCGTCGTCATTAGAACCTGAAGGAAAGTCATCTGAAGCCTGGCTAGGGGTCACCCCTTCGACTTGAACTCTGGTCTTCCACTACATCAGACGAACCCCCTTTAAAAAGCCCCGAATGAATCAATCTTCAGTACACTGCTGCTCCAAGGCCTTCACTTCTATATTATAGACATGATCTCGAGCCTCCTAAACGTGATCCTGAATGATAGTCTTGAAAGCTATGGACTTCTTGAAATCTTCAATGACTCTTGAAGGTTCTGAGTTAGACAAGAAGCCTCCATTTCAGCTATAAGTGTCTGAGACATCCTATCCTTTGCCACAAGCGATGATATATTCTCTTCAGAAGCCTTCTGATCCTTCAAAAGCTGGGTAATTGTCGCTTGTGCCTCATCCATATATATTTGATGACGATCTGCCTGTCAATTTTGAAGAGATACTGAGTGCATTGTATTGGCCAACTCAGTCCTGCACTCGTGCAACTCCTCTTCAAGCACCTTTGCCTCATTGACCTTGTGGTCATACTTTCGCTTGAACTCTCCTTGAAGATACTTAATCTTGACAAATTCACTATTCCAGTTATTAATCTCGATCCCAAGACGTGGCAGCTAAAATAAAAAGAAAAAGTTTATTAGAATTCACCCTAGAAGAAAAGGAAAAAAGAGTATTAGGATATATTACTCACCAAATCGCCGATTTTACGGTGTCCGATGCATTGGTGGTTCAAAACATCCTCAGGGATGTGCAACTTGGCTGGGGAAGAGTCAGGTAGAGCTTTGTCGGTATTTGTCACAGTCCCCTCCAACCTCTTCTTCTTCAGAACCTGGGGGTCTTCACCCCTTGTCGGTCGTTTGGGAGCCACTTTTAAAGTTGGGGCAGGGGGCTCAGGGACCTTAGAAGTCAGCTTCAACATCCTTGCATCAGACCATCCAGCATGGAACGACAGCCCAACCTTGAACAAAAAACCTTAAATAGAAGATGATCGAGATCAGGAACCTTCAAGATTCTCATTTTGTCTTCTTCCCCGAAATGTAGAGGGGAAGGCAGATCATTCATATTTCCCCACTTCTCTATCAAGCCTCAATCATTCTTCACAAAGAAGAGTGCACTGACCCAGTTCTTTGAAGGATCACGAGTATGCACATCCAACCATTTGGATCTAAAGGTTACACGTCCATGCGTGTCACTGATAAATCGACCCATCCGTGAAAGGTGCTATGGTGTCGAAGTAGCTCCTCGATCCTTGAAGAGCGCAATCAATCCCACAGTTACCAACATCGCTCAAAATGAAAATTGGGATAAGTTCACCCCACACCGCTATAAATTTTCAATCAACTCGGAAGGAGGTGGAAAGCGTACTTCAGCCCGCAAGTGCGTCTCAGAAACAGTCAAGTACCCGAGAGGAGGAAGGCTAGCCCGATCAGACCTCTTAGGGAAAATCTCCTTCACATCATTCGGGAAATGATAATTGTGAAAGATAATCAGGAAGTCACTTGTAACAGTCGATGCTATCTCATCCACCATCGATTCCTTATTTGACCTCTGCTCACAATCGTACGGTGCGATGGGGTCTCCCCGGATCGCAGGATCTCTCCTTGGAAGGTGATCACCTGACATTTCTCCTAAGGGTGTTGGGATAAATAAGGGGAATCTCCGGACTTCCTTGCAAAGAGAGGTGCCTTGAAAAACCAAGGGAAAGCCTCAATTGTAAGAATATAGAGAGAATGAAGAAATCTCTGGGCTTCCTTGCAAAGAGAGGGGCCTTGGAGGGCCAAGGGAAAGCCTCAATTGTAAGGACAGAGAGAGAGAGGAGAAGGTGCAAGGAATTATATCCAAGGGGGGCCGCCTATTTATAGGAAGAAAGGGGAGTTGGAGGATTAAAAATAAAAAATAAAATAAAAAAATAAAACTCTCCCACTCTCCCTCTCCCACACACACACTCTCTCTCTCTTACAAAAAAAAAAAAAAAAAAAATTCGGCCAAAACCGCCCGAGCTGTTGGGCGGTTTTGCAAACCGCCCATGACGGTAATTCAGAAAAAAATACTAATGCAGCCGGTTTTAAAACCTGCTACCGACACAAATCGTGCATGCCAAACGGCGTGCGGTTTCGGCGCCGGCCGACCAACTGGCCGGTTCGGCCGCCTACACGTACTCGGGCCCCATTTTTTGCCTGAACGGACCGATTTCGATATTTTTGGGGTCCCCGAACACATTTTTTGACATTCCAGACCCAATTTTGACACTTTCGGAGCTCAACGGGACCTCTATGATCATATTCAGGCAAGTTAATAATTTTTTGAATGCAATTTTTGTGATTCAGCCACTGTCAAATCTTAAAACTAGTACTTTCGGACTTATGGAGCTTTGACGTCCGAAAATAGGGGCGCAACTGATACATCGTCAAAAATTATCTTGATCGGGCACAAATCTCAATGCAAAATGGAGTCAAAAACTTCAAAAATTAAATCTGGGAGCTCTCGAACTCCGATTTCAGCAAGCTTATAGTCAAACAGAACATCTCGGAAATACAAACCCAATGACACCAAATTCAACCCAATCTAAGCCCAAATGGCTCCAAATCAAGGACCCGAAGCGTTATTGGAAGGTTTAAACCACAGTTTGAGTTACCAAACGGTCTCCGATTTTAGCGAGCTTATACTCAAATCGAACGGCTCGATGAGACAAATCCAACGAGCCTAAGATCGACGGATTCCAAAATCCATAAGGCCTTCAAATGCCTAACGAACAGTCCATGATCAAGGGGTTCAATATCGGTCGTCCATTCAACCACTCCCTATTTACCCTTGATCTCTCACCGATTTACAAGCCATGCCACTCTAGAAAATCTATAAATAGACCCCTCATTTCTCTTGAAAGAGGACCCAAGTAAGAAGAGAAGAGGAGAAGAGAAGGAAGAAGAGAAGAAGGAGAAGGAAGAAGCTCCTTCTCGTCCACCGTCGGAACTTCGACTGACCACCGCAGGAGTCTCGACGGACCACCGCCGGAGCCTCGACGGACCACCGCCGAAGTCTCGCCGGACCACCGCTGGAGCCTCGCCGGACCACCGCTGGAACTTCGCCGGACCACTGCCTGAGGCCTTCACCCTCGCCGGACCACCGCTGGAACTAACCCGGATCATCGCCGAAGCCTCTCCGGACCATCCCAAAAGTTTCGCCGCACCACCATCTAAGTCCCTCACCTTCACCATAGACCCTCACCTTCAACTGAGGCCTTCACCTTCGCCAAAGACCCTCACATTCACTAAAGGCTCTCACGTTCACCTGAGGCCCTCACCTTTGCTAGAGGCCATTGCCTTCGTTAGTCCATCATCAAAGGCCCAAATTTCTGCCAGGCCACCACTAGACTCCCAGATTTCTATCAAACAGTTGTTATTTGTAATCTGATTGCCCTCGGGGGCGAGTCAGCCATTTGTAACCGACTCAAATTCTAGTGGAATCATTTTCAAATGGGCTAGACCTCGTGGTTTTTCCCCTTTCAAGGATTTTCCACGTAAAAAATCTTGTATTCTGTGTGTGTGTGTGCTGGATATTCGTGTAAAGTTAAGACGTGAAGTTAAAACTTTATCGCCGCGCATATTCAAGCCCGCAATATTAATAATTTTGAATATCAGTTTTACATAATAATTTCTTACTACCTTAATCATTAAGGGTTTTATTATTATCCTAATTTTACATAATTTTTAAGTATTATTTTTACTAAGGTTAATTAAATAATAAGAATGCAAGAGATTAATAGAAGGCAGTGTAAATAATTGTTAGAATAAGGGAAGTTTTAAACAAAATGAAAATAAA
>CM028343.1:45084468-45102515 GCA_016618105.1 Dendrobium huoshanense | reverse complement strand
CACACAAGAGAAAAAATAGGTTAAAATGAGGCAAAATTAAAGTTAATTAGAACACTTGATGTAATATAAGATCATACTCTATGATGTACATGACATAAGGGTAATTTTGAAAAATAAAGTTTTGTAAATTAACTAATAAAGTTCCAAGAGAAGTGCTATAAAGAGTTCTTGAAAAAAAGGAGTTAATAATTCTTATATTCAAATCATTAAAGATATGTATGCTGAAGCTATTACTTGTGCTCAAACACAAAGTGGTTTGACCAAGTATTTTCCTATTTCAGTTGGATTACATCAAGGATCATCCTTAAGTCCATATCTTTTTGCTTTAGTCATGAATGTTCTCACTAAACATTTGCAAGAGGATGTACCTTGGTGTATGATTTTTGTTGATGATATTCTTCTTGTTGATAAGACTAGAGAGTGAGTTGAAGGTAAACTTGAATTATGGTGGTCAACCTTGAGTATAAAGGTTTTCGCTTGAGTAGATCTAAAATTGAATATATTGAGTATAATTTTAGTAGCAATAGACCTAGCGAGGGGATTGTGACTTTGGGCAATCAAGTCATTAATAAGAGTACACATTTTAGATATTTTGGCTCTATTATTCAGAGTGACAATGAATTAGATGGTGATATTATCAACAGAATTCAAGTTGGATGGTTGAAATGGAGGAATGCATTGAGCTTATTGTGCGATAGAAAAGTTCCCCTCAAACTTAAGGGGAAATTTTATAAGATAGTGGTGAGACCTATAATGATTTTGTGGTTCCGAATGTTGGCTATTAAAAAGAAACATAATACTAAGTTAAGTGTTGCAGAGATGAGGATGCTTAGATGGATGAGTGACTTGACCCTTAGAGATAGGATAAGAAATAAGCATATCGTGAATAGGTTGGAGTACCTCCAGTGGAAGATAAGATTAGAGAGAGTTGCCTTAGATGGTTTGGTCACATTAAACGGAGGCCTTCTGATTTTATGTACAATAAGCTCTTATTGTGATGTTGGCTGAATAATTGTGGTGTTGCGACACTTACAAATAAAGAATTCGATGCCGCTAAGTTGATATTTTGACATCGAGGTGCTTCCAAACAGAGAAGTCTATGCTACCATCTCTTTTTTTGTAGGACTTTGGCAGTGTTCATGATGGAGCTGCGACATTTCATTAGACACTGTGACCTATATGATACATAAAATTTTGTGTCCTTTTTGAGTTTTTCCTGCACAAGAAAAACTAAAATAATATGTTTTCACTGAAAATACAATACTCAAAATAGTACATTATTTACACTCATCAAATTCTTCGCTAACTTAAACTCTTGCTTGTTGTAAAGAAAATAAAAAATTTTTATAATTCTGATTAAATGATTAACCAAAGTAAAAAACTAAGAATTTAAAATTACTAAAATATAAGATAATACATCACTATTTAGAAGTAGTACAAATGAATAAGGTTATAATTTTAGTTTAAAAAAATACTAATAATTAACTTCATAAGCCATTCTTGCTATTGCTTAGGTTGAATTTATAAGTTATAAGTATAAACAATGATTTTTTAATTATAAATTAAAAAATAAACCTTGAAGATTAAATATGTTAGTATTTAAGATTTAAAATTTATTAGTTAACCCTTATTTGTATTAATTTTTTCTATCTTATCTTATGTAAATTTAAGTATAAGATTATACCAATTTTTGAATAAACTCTATTTTTATGTAGTTAATTGAAACATCGTCAAAAAATTATCTTGATCGGGCACGAATCTCAATGCAAAATGGAGTCAGAAACTTCAAAAATTAAATATGGGAGCTCTCGAACTCCAATTTCAGCGAGCTTATAGTCAAACAGAACATCTCGGAAATACAAACCCAATGACACCAAATTCAACCCTATCTGAGACCAAATGGGTCCAAATCAAGGACCCGAAGCGCTGTTGGAAGGTTCAAACCACAGTTTGAGTTACCAAACGATCTCCGATTTTAAAAATCTTATAGTTGAATAGAACGGCTCGACGAGACAAATCCAACGAACCCAAGATCGCTGGATTCCAAAATCACCAAGGCCTTCAAATGCCTAACGAATTGTCCATGATCAAGGGGTTCAATATTTGTCATCCATCCGACCACTCCCTATTTACCCTTGATCTCTCACCTATTTATAAGTCATGCCACTCAAGAAAATCTATAAATAGACCACTCATTTCTCTTGAAAGATGACCCAAGCAAGAAGAGAAGGAAGAAGAGAAGAAGGGGAAGGAAGAAGCTCCTCCTCGTTCAGCGCCGGAACTTCGACGGACCAGCGTAGGAGTCTCGCCGGACCGTCGCCGGAGCCTCGCCGGACGACCGCCGAAGTCTCACTGAACCACCGTCGGAGCCTCGCCGGACCACCACCGGAACCTCGCCGGACCACCACATGAGGCCCTCACCCTCGTCGGACCACCATCGGAACTTTGCCGGATCACCACCGAAGCCTTGTCGGACCACCGCAAGAGTTTTACCACATCACCATCTTAGGCCCTCACCTTCACCAAAGACCCTCACCTTCAACTGAGGCCTTCACCTTCGCCAAAGACCCTCACATTCACTAAAGATCCTCACGTTCACCTGAAGCCCTCACCTTTTTTAGAGGCCATTGCCTTTGTCAATCCATCATCAAAGGCCCAAATTTCTGCCAGACCATCAATGGACACCCAGATTTCTATCAAATAGTTGTTATTTGTAATCTGATTGCCCTCGGGGGCGAGTCAGCCCTTTGTAACCGACTCAAATTCTAGTGGAATCATTTTCAACTAGGTTAGGCCTCGTGGTTTTTCCCCTTTCAAGGGTTTTCCACGTAAAAAATCTTGTGTTCCGTGTGTGTGTGTGTTGGATATTTGTGCAAAGCTAAGACGTTAAGTTAAAACTCTATCACCGCACATATTCAAGCTCTCAACAGTTTGACGTTGTCTGTGGGAAAAATCAATCTCACTATACTAAGTACTCCTTCAATGGCCAACAGGCGTAGCCATCGCATCATGGGAGCCTCCCGTTCCATTTCACATCAATCCAGGAATCAGTCCCTGAATCAAGAACGGCATACATCTGCCTCCTTTCACCCCAGTGGCCGACACCCTGCAGGAGAAGGAACTTCAGGGCCATCCCTAGAAGAGCGTACCAAAAAGATGGAGGAATCTCAGAATGAGATCCTTCAACTCTTAAGGGAGGCTCGATGACCGGCACTAGTACCCCATGAAGATATTCTTCTCCCTCTAGACCAGTCAGGATTAGAAGATGTTCTTCATGTTGAGGTCCCTCTTCCTCCGCCAAGGATGCACTCTGCAACACGTCCAGAGAATGAGCTTGCTGACACGGCAAGCTCTACCCATCCTTCGCGCATAGGCCACCGGCATTACATTCCTCCAGATGTTCCCGGAGACTTAGACCAACAACACATCACTGAACTCCCTCGTAATACCCTGAGACATGAATTACGGAGGCTAGTCCGAGAAGAGTTCCTCACAAGAGATATAAGATAATCTTTTCGTCAACGAGACCTTCAGGAGTCATCACCTTTCACAGAAGCTATCCTCCGACACCCTATTCCGGCAAGATTCAAACTCCCGAATATTGATTCTTACGATGGGATTTTAGACCTCTACGAGCATATCGATCACTACCGCACCATTATGCATATCTAGCGAGCCCCGGATGCTCTACTATGCCATGTTTTTCCTACCACCCTTAAAGGGCAAGCTCGGATATGGTTTTATTCATTGCCTGCCCAATCCATTCCACTATTTATTAAATTGGCCAAATTATTCGTCAAACAATTTATCACCAACTGAAGAATGGTTAAAGACTCCTCCCATCTTTCAGGGATACGTCAGAATGAGGGTGAATCTCTCAAAGAATACTTTCAAAGATTTTCCACGGAAGCCTGACAAATTCCAGGAGTAGATCCCGAATTACTTAGAGTTGTATTTCTTGGAGGGCTTCGCCCTGGCCTCTTTTACTTGGCACTCATGCGAGAAACGGTTCATTCATATGCAGATCTAATCAATCGAGTAGAGGCACAAATCTCTGCCAACGAAGCCATTAATGCTCATAAGAAATAATTTGAGCAGACAACTGGGAAGTGTAAAAATCCCCCAGGGATGGAGAATCCATCCTCACAAAGGAAGAAGCAAGAAAACTACAATCTTCCTCCTCGACCCTCACAGCCGCGACGAGAGCCTCACCAAGGAAATGAGTACACACCACTCAATACATCCCGAACAAATGTATTGATGGTCATCCGAGATCAGGAGAGTGTGAAATGACCACATCCTTTGAAGCCCAACGTCGGAAACCAGGAGCAATATTGCCATTTCCACCGCAACTGTGGGCACACTACTGAAGCATGCATGCAGCTTAAGGAAGAAATTGAGAGACTAATCCGACAAGAATATCTTTTATAATTCATCAAGAATACACCAGCACAAGATTAAGTTGGTCTGCTGGAGGCAGAATCAACAACAAAGACAGTCGGTAAACAATCACCAAATAGTGGGGGAGATGGAAACCATCGCTCGAGGCCCATCAACGTCTTGTCAAGTTTTAATTATGGAGAACAAGGAGACATCAACAAAAAAGCTTCATGCTGATCACACCATCACCTTCAAAGAGTCCGATCTATAAGGCATAAAAACCTCTCATAAAGATCCACTAGTGATTAGCGCGGGAATCGGCGACCCATGCTACAATATTAAAATGATCTTGGTTGATAATGGGAGCCCAGTAGATATTTTATTCTACTCCACTTTTCTTAACATGGGCCTATCCAAAGAGAAACTCCAACCTGTTGCCGGTCTACTATACGGGTTTGATAATCGACCTGTAAGGGTAGAAGGAACTATCAATCTCCCGGTCATACTTGGAGAATTCCCCCAACAAGTTGAGCATCCTATTCAATTCATTGTAGTGAAATCGGAATCGGCCTACAATGCAATCTTTGGAAGGCCACTTCATACAATCTTTGGGGCTATTTCTTCAATTCCCCACTTAAAGCTGAAGTTTCCTACCCCATCAGGGATTTGGACAGTACGTGGAAATTAACAAGTAGCACAGTCATGTTTGAAAGTTTGTTAGGGATGTTAGGCCCTATATGAACTGGCCCAAGGCTAAATAAAGAGAGTGATGAATTGGTAAAGAATAATCTTTAAGCAAAGCACAAACCAAAATCACCACAAATAAACCAAATGCAAAAATTAAATGTGGAAGAAAATAATAAGAACAAACACACCGGATTTATAGTGGTTCGGTCAAATCTTGACCTACGTTCACTCCTTGGAGACACCCTCCAAGTATTTCACTAAAACAAGTGTCTCTCCTTTAGCCCCCACAGCTAGGCGGAGAAGCCCTTACAAAATCACTTACACCTTCTCTGGTGCGGCGGAGTCGCCGGGTCCTTTGACACCAAAGAGATCTTCTTCTTTGGTGAACTTCCCTCGAGACAAGCCTTGAATCCAACGGTATTAAGGTGCAAGCCTGCCGGAGCAACCGTGTGGAATCCCCTCCACACTCCCTTGAGTCCCCCCTCACAGGATATTCTCCCTCTCAGACTTCACCCGTTTCTCACTCCCTTTCAAGCTCTCTCTTCAAGTCTCCCCCAAAATAATAAAGCTACAATGACTGCCATAGACACTTTACAAAGTGTCATGTCAAGCTTAAATAGAAGAGCTCAAAATGAGCTCATTAATACAAGTTGCCGACATTATCATCCAAGCCGATATAAATATCGTCATGTACGATCAGTATAAATTCAGCTCAATGGCCCGAGACAATTTGGGACGATCAGAAAAAAATTGGTTATATCATTCTTGCTGATCTCATGATCGTCATGGACGATTAATTTAAAACCCATTTCAATCATCCTGATCATCGCCCGAAAAAGATGCTGGCCGATGTTAATCATCCAGGCCATCGTCCTGGCCGATACTACGATCGTCCCGGACGATGTGATTGTATCAATCAACCATTAATGATTTCCAAATAATATCAGATCAATTTAGGCATAATTGAGTTAGATCATCCTAAACGATAGGAATATCATCCTGACCAATTTCCTTAAATAAAGAATACCTAAACTGATTATGGCAGCTGATTCTTTCTGAATTGAGACTATCATCCTGGCCGATACAGGTATCGTCCATACCGATCAGTTTATGATGGCTGCCTTAATAAGGATGCCTTAATTAGGGTTTTTGTTTATGAACAGATCGTCCAGGACGATATAAATATCGTTCCGGACGTGTTACCAAAAATGAAAATCTTTTAGAGAACAATAAAAAATTTTCCAAGTTACAAATCAACATGTCCCACACCAAATACAACAGACCCAAGAAAGGAAAAAGATTACAAACTGACTCAGACATAGTCAACCCAATCTTGAGCTGGTTCCAAATTGTAGTTTGATCATGTCGACATGAAATGTCAGTACATAAAGCAGTCGTAGAGAAATAAGAATGTTTGATATTATCAAAATTATAAACCATAGATCCACAACAATCTCCCCCTTTTTGATGATGGCAAAATATTTTAATTTGAATTTTTAAAAAAGTAAATACTCCTCCTAATCTTCTCCTCACTAGAATAACACTTTAAAAAGAGGGGAGATGAAAATATTTTTTGTTGTTTTTAATTTTTTGAAAAAAAAATGATACACACACGATAATAGTACAAAAATTCAACAATACGTTTAGGTTCTCCGACTTTAACATTATCAAAAAGAGAAGAGGCACTAAAAAAATGATCTCTAGTCTAGTGAATAAAATAAATATTCTTAAAATGAGAAAGTTACCTCTTGGTTTAAAAAAAACTTAATAAAATTGGATTGACAACGCATAGCCTAGAAAAGGTTAGAAATTCAGATTTTGATAATCCAAACTCAAGTTCTTTAAAAAGGTTTAAAAACTTTTTAATTCAATATCTAAATCAAAGAATAAATTAGAGAAATAAACAATCATTTTTTAAAAACTCATTCCATAAAATATATCTAATAGAAGATCAATGCATGAATTGTTGAATCAAGAATCAAGATTTTCAAACTCAAGTTTCGAAAGTATCAAGGGTTTTCTTAAGCTTTTTAAGAAGTACAAGAATGATAAGCATTAACTTTGTGGGCTCATTTTATGCCTCTTGACAATTGGTTGGCGCACTACACATCTTTTGATACACTTTGTGTATTCTATATTTTCAATTGATGTCTTTGCGTATTTTTTATTTTTTGCATCATTGGCCAATTTTTTTTTGAATATGCTTCATTTCTTAAATCTTAAAAAATAAATGTAAACTCATCCTAGTGACAAAGCAAATTTCTTAATTAAGAAAATTATGAGTTAGATTCAACAACTTGCAAAAGATTCTTATGCGATAAATAAAACGTAGGGAGATAAAAAATTTTGTTTCAAAAACCAATTTAAAAGATGAAAAAGATTTTAAATCAAAAGTATAAAAATCTCTTTTAGGAAACAGAGATTGAGAGTAAAAAATAACGAGTTTCCTTCCTTCGAATGTTTTAGAGAAGTCAAACACAACTTATCAATGATTTCAAGAAAAAAAAAGGATGTAGATTTCTCATTTTTAGAAAAATGAATGTGTGTGTTGATCAGAAAATTTTTTTTCACTAAACAAGTAAAAGAAAAACTAAAATAAAAATAAAAATAAAACATAACACAAAAACATAAACAAGCTTTTTTATCAATTATCTCTCTTCTAATCTGATGCTTCAGAAATCAGATTTGCCCATGAGATTTTTTTCTTTTCATTATTTTCCCAGTTTAGATTTTGCTTCACCTTACCCTTTTCTTTCGTAGGAAGATTTTTTAAATTAGGGCACTGATTTTTCATATTTCTAGGTTTCCTACATCGAAAGTAAATAATGTCAGAAGAAAGATGAACATTCTTACCATTTTTACATTTTTTCCACTTTTGCTTATGCTTTGGTGAGCTTTGTGATTTGCTTGACAAGTCATTGCATTCGTCACCAACTAAGCTATCTCTTTCTATATCTTCAGCTTTTAGAACAATAGTTTCACCTGCATCTAAAAGTCTTTGACTTAAACCTTGCTCGTAGGCAATAAGTGAGCCAATCAAATTATCAATAGAATATTCATTCAAATCTTTTGATTCACAAATAGCAATAATTTTAGCATCAAACTTATTCAGTAGACAATGAAGAATTTTGTTAACTTTTTCAAAATTTGAAACCTCTTTTTTTAAAGCATGAAATGATGTTACAATTTGAATGAACCTGATATACATGTCTAAAATCGTTTCAAAAGGTTTAATAGAAAATAATTCAAAATCATGCATTAACATATTTAACTTGGATTGCTTGATTTCATTAGTGCATTCGTATATGGTGTGTAGTTTTTCCCAAACTTCCTTACCAGTAGTGCATGTTGATATTAACATAAAATCCTCAGAATTTAAAGCACAGAAAAATAATTTAAAATTTTTGCATTCAATTGAGCATTGATTTGTTCTTCCCTATTCTATTGGTTACAAGGAATATGAATTTTAACTCCATTTATGATACGTGACGGTGATGAATAATCAGTTAAAATCATATGTCACATGCGAAAATCAATTGATTGTAAGAAAATGGACATGCGAGTTTTCCAAAAATTAAATGACATATTTTCAAATAAAAGAGGTCTTGTGATTGAATAACCTTCCGTAACATTATAATTAGCCATGGATCAAATTCAAAAGCTTTTAAAAACTTATTTTATGAATACCTACTCTGATACCACTTGAAAGTTCGTTAGGGGTGTTAGACCCTATATGAACTGACCCAAGGTTAAATAAAGAGAGTGGTAAATTGGTAAAGAAGAATCTTTAAGCAAAGCACAAACCAAAATTGCCACAAATAAAACCAAATGCGGAAGTAAATAATAAGAAAGAACACACCGAATTTATAGTGGTTTAGTCAAATCTTGACCTACGTCCACTCCTTAGAGGCACCCTCCGAGTATTGCACTAAAACAAGTGTCTCTCTTTTAGCCCCCACAGCTATATGGAGAAGCTCTTACAAAATCACTTCCATCTTCCCCGGTGCGACGAATTCGCCGGGTCCTTTTACACCAAAGAGATCTTCTTCTTTGGTGAACTTCCCTCGAGACAAGCCTTGAATCCGACGGTATTAAGGTGCAAGCCTGCCGGAGCAATCGTGTGAAATCCCCTCCGCACTCCCTTGAGTCCCCCCTCACAGGATCTTCTCCCTCTCAGACTTCAACCGTTTCTCACTCCCTTTCAAGCTCTCTCTCGAAGTCTCCCCCAAAAGAACGAAGCTACAATGGCTGCCAAAGACACTTTATAAAGTGTCATGTCAAACTTAAATAGAAGAACTCAAAACGAGCTCATTAATGCAAGTTGCTGATATTATCGTTCATGCCTATATAATTATCGTCATGTACGATCTGTACAAATTCATCTCAATGACTCGGGATGATTTGGAACGATCAGAAGAAAATTGGTTATATCATCCTGATCGATCTCACGATCATCCTGGACAATTAGTTTAAAACTCATTTTAATCGTCCTGATCATCGCCCGAAAAAGATGCTGGCCGATGTTAATCGTCCAGGCCATCATCATGGCCGATACTACGATCGTCCCGGCCGATGTGATCATATCAATCAGCCATTAATGATTTCTAAATAATACCAGATCAATTTATGCATAATTGAGTTAAAACGTCCTGGACTATAAAAATATCGGCCTGACCAATTTTCTAAAATAAAGAATACTTAAACTAATTATGACGGTTGATTCTTTCTGAATTGAGACTATCGTCCTGGCTGATACATGTATCATCCAGGCTAATCAGTTTATGACAGCTGCCTTAATAAGGATGTCCTAATTAGGGTTTCTGTTTTTGAACAGATCGTCCAGGACTATATAAATATCATCCCGGACGATGTTACCAAAAATGGAAATATTTTAGAGAATAATAGAAAATCTTCCAAGTTACAAATCAACAGGTCCCACACCAAATACAATAAACCCAATAAAGGAAAAAGATTACAAACTGAATCAGACCTAGTCTACCCAATCTTGAGCTGGTTCCAAATTGCAGTTTGATCGTGTCGATCTGAAATGTCAGTACATAAGGCAGTCGTAGGGAACTAAGAATGTTTATTATCATCAAAATCATAAACCATAGATTCGCAACAATGTTATCTTAGATAATATCAACCACAATCATCAGTTACTCTGAGCATCGAGTTCTTTGATCTACGAAATGAAGATATCCCTCAAAGGGCCTCCCCTGTAGAAGATCTTACTTATGTCTCTCTATCAGATGAGCACCCTTTCAAGAACCGTACAGATTGGATCACTCCTCTCAGATGAAGAGAAGGAGTATGTAGACTTTCTACGTACAAATCAAGATGTATTTGTATGAAATCGGCCCATATGCCTGGAATCAGTCCTGAAGTAATCATGCACTCCCTCAAGATCAACCCCACATATAAACCAGTGATCCAAAAGAAACAAAACTTTGCACCAGATCATCAGCTGATAATCGTACATGAGGTTGATAAGCTTTTAAACGCAAGATTTATAAGGAAGGTACACTATCCCGCTTAGTTGGCCAAAGTCGTGATGGTACGAAAGGCAAGTGGAGCTTGGAGGATGTGTGTAGACTATACTGATCTCAACAAAGTCTGCCCCAAGGATAGTTTCCCGCTTCCCCGTATCGACCATCTAGTTGATGCCACCTCCGGACATCAAATGCTAAACTTCATGGATACTTATTCCAGATATAATTAAATATAAATGGATCATGCTGATGAGGAGGTGACAACTTTCCAAATATATAAGGGGTTATATTGCTACCTAATAATGTCATTCGGGCTCAAGAATGCGGGGGCAACATACCAACGTCTGATGAATAAAGTTTTTAAAAATCTTATCGGGCGCACTATGTAAGTATATGTGGATGACATGCTAGTAAAGAGTCTCGAAAAGTCCCAGCATATCTCATACTTGGAACAATGCTTTTGCCTCCTTCGATCTTTCAACATGCGCCTCAATCCCTCTAAATGTGCATTTGGAGTTGCCTCAGAAAAATTTCTGGGGTTCATGATTACCTACCGAGGGATTGAGGCCAACCCAGAGAAGATCAAGGCCTTAAGGGACATGCTACCCCCAGGACATATCAAGGAAGTCCATAGGTTAAACGAAAGGATTGCAACACTCTCTCGTTTCCTGGCTCGCTCAGGAGACAGATATCTACCCTTCTTCAAAGTCCTTAGAGGTGCTCCTAGCTAAGGATTTCAATGGACTGACAAATGCCAAGAGGATTTTGAGAAACTTCGAGCTTATCTAGCCTCACCGCCACTTCTCTCAAAGCCAATTCCAGGGAAAATTTTGTATATATATATATATATATGACTGTCTCCTCTCAAGCTATAAGCTCGGTCTTGATCCGAGTAGATGATGTTGTTCAACGCACATTCTATTATATTAGTAAGGTACTATCAGAGACTGAGACACACTATCCATTAGCAGATAAAACAGCTTTGGCCTTAGTCTTCTCAGCTAGAAAGTTACGTCCTTATTTTCAAGCACACGCAATCAGGGTTTATACAAACCTACCGTTGAAAAGTATTCTCCAAAAGCCCAAGGCATCTAGAAGATTGATCAAATTGTCAATGGAGCTTGAAGAATTTGATATACAGTTCCTACCCATACCCAACATCAAGTCACAAGTGCTTGCCGATTTTGTGGTTGAATGTACTAACCATACCTCCAATGAACCACTTAATGTGTCTCCTTCCTCCTCCTGCTGGACCTTATATGTCGACGGAGCTTCTGGGAGTTTTGGTGCTAGCGCTGAGATCTTATTAATCTCCCAACAGAAAGCTACACTCAAATATGGGCTTAGATTGAAATTCCCAGCAACAAACAATGTCGCTGAATATGAGGCTCTAATCGCCGGATTGAGGTTGGCAATTGATTGTGAAGTACATGACTTGGTGATTCATACTGATTCCCAACTGGTCGCCTCTCAAGTTGAAGGAGAATTCGATGCCAACCATCCATTGTTGGCCCAATATTATTAGATAGTTAAATTCTTGTTTGCCCAAATAACAAAGCATCGGATCATCCATATCCTTCGGGAATAGAATGCAAGGGAAGACTCTCTCTCCAAGCTAGCCACTTTTGTGATAGAGGATATTTTCAGAAGAAAATATATTGAGGAAATCCACTTCCTGAGCATTCAAGGCCCATGGGTAATTCAATCAATATTTGAATTAAAAGAAGCTTCTTGGATCGACTCCATTCTCACTTTCCTACAATATGGTGTTCTTCTTGAAGACCCGACAATGATAGTACGACTACGAAGACAGGCATCAAACTTTACCATTATTAATGGAGAGTTATACAAACGATCTTTCACAGGGCCATACCTCAAATATCTTCCTCCTTCAAAGGGAAAATATGTACTTCGAGAAGTACATTCTGGTATTTGCAGGGAGCATCTGGGCGGAAGGGCGCTAGCCCAAAAAATCTTGAGACAAGGATTTTACTGGCCAATAATGAAGCAGGATGCATTGTAGCTTGTGCAAAAATGTAACAATTATTAGTTACATGCTAACCTTACCCATCTACCCGCCACAAAAATCTCAACATTACAAAGTACATGGCCTTTCGCCCAATGGGGGATTGATATAGTAGGACCTTTTCTTATAGCCACGGGTCAACGAAAGTTCATTATCTTGGCTGTAAACTATTTTCACAAAGTGGGTGGAGGCAGAACCTCTTGCAAAAATCACCGAAGAAAATGCCAAACAGTTCATATGGAATAACATAATATGTCGTTTTGACATTCCTGTGAAAGTTATCACCGATAACGGAACGTAGTTCACTGGAAAGGTCTTCACCACATTTTGTCAAGATCTCCATATTCAGCTAGTACACACTGTTGTAGCCCATCCTCAAACCAACAGACAAATGAAAGTCACTAATCAAATTATTCTAAAGGGATTGAAGACACGGCTGGAGAAAGCTGAGGGGGCTATGGGTTGATGAGTTCCCAAATAACCTCTGGGCCTATCGTACCACCGCAAGGACTCCAACTAAAGAGACCCCGTACAATATCTGCTTTGGCACAGAAGCTATTATTCCCGTTGATATTGGAGTCCCAAGTCATAGGGTTCAAACTTTTAACTTCAATGACAACTACGAAAAACTCAAGTACAGCATATACCTCCTTTTAGAAGCAAGAGATAAGACGATGCTTAAGATTGCTGCATATCACCAGAGAGTTGCCCGTCACTATAACAGAAGGATGAAGCTGCGACATATATCAGTTAGAGATTTGGTTCTGTATAGCATTAAGGCGGCAAGAAAAGGCTCTCAACGGAATAAACTCTCCCCTCTCTGGGAAGGCCCATACATAGTAGCTGCTATGGTAAAGCCCGAAACTTTCAAATTGAAGGATGCTGAGGGGAAAGGGCTTCCTCGGACTTGGAATATAAACAATCTTCGCAAGTACTATCTGTAGAGCGCGATAGTGTTGTTCGTTTTAAGTATCATATGTCTTTGGTATTTTGTAACTTTAGTACTGTTTGTTTTTAATTTTGAATGTTGTTTGTGGTGTTTGTAGCTTCTTCATCCCTAAGATGTCTTAGGGAGCTATGTCTTTGTTTAAAACAGTAAGACTTTATTTTTTTATCTTCTTTTATTAAAATTGTATTGATAAATTTGCACAAGTTGTGAACTTCAATATCCTTGATTCGAGCAACACACAATTGTTATTATAGCTCAGTCACCAGATGATCAATCCCAGGGGGATTCGGTCCGATCTCTTCCACACATGTTAGCATCATCGAGCAGAGCTCTGACATACAACCTCAGATAGATCTTACATCATTAGTCGATTCTCTTGATCTCTTCCACACAGGTTAATGTCATCGAGCAGGGCTCTAACATATAACCTCGGATATATCTTATATCCTTGGTGGATTCTCTCGACCTCTTCCACACAGGTTAACGTCATCGAGAAGGGCTCTGACATACAACCTCGGATAGGTCTTACATCCTTGGTGGATTCTCTCGACCTCTTCCACACAAGTTAACGTCATCGAGTAGGGCTCTGACATACAACCACGGATAGGTCACATATCCTTAATGGATTCTTTTAACCTATTCCACACAGGTTAACATCATCGAGCAGGACTCTACCATACAACCTCGGATAGGTCACACATCCTTGGTGGATGCTCCCAGACTCCTCTAAATAAGTTAGAATGCAAGTACCTTAAGCAAGCATTAATATAATTCACTCAAGTTGAATAAATGCACTAGAATGTTTAAGCCAAACAAAAATACATCAACAATCAGGTACATCAACAATCCACTACTAAATCAAAGTAGATATTACACATCAATACAAACATCAGGTACATCACAATCACTAAAAAAGAAAAAGTAATACAAATAACATAAACTAGAAATCCTACTCAATATCTACAACCTCATCATCTACATTAAGATCAAGGACCTTTTGAAGATCACTCTCTATCTCGTCGCCATTAGAACCTGAAGGAAAGTCATCTGAAGCCTGGCTAGGGGTCACCCCTTCGACTTGAACTCTGGTCTTCCACTACATCAGGCGAACTCCCTTCAAAAAGCCCCGAATGAATCAATCTTCAGTACACTGCTGCTCCAAGGCCTTCACTTCTATATCATAGACATGATCTCGAGCCTCCTAAACGTGATCCTGAATGATAGTCTTGAAAGCTATGAACTTCTTGAAATCTTCAATGACTCTTGAAGGTTCTGAGTCAGACAAGCAGCCTCTATTTCAGCCATAAGAGTCTGGGACCTCCTATCCTTTGCCACAAGCGATGATATATTCTCTTCAGAAGCCTTCTGATCCTTCAAAAGCCGGGTAATTGTCGCTTGTGCCTCATCCAGATATATTTGATGATGATCTGCCAGTTAATTTTAAAGAGATACTGAGTGCATTGTATTGGTCAACTCAGTCCTGCACTCGCGCAACTCCTCTTCAAGCACCTTTGCCTCATTGACCTTGTGGTCATACTTTCGCTTGAACTCTCCTTGAAGATACTTAATCTTGACAAATTCACTGTTCCAGTTATTAATCTTGATCCCAAGACGTGACATCTAAAATAAAAAGAAAAAGTTTATTAGAATTCACCCTAAAAGAAAAGGAAAAAAGAGCATTAGGATATATTACTCACCAAATCGCCGATTTTACGGTGTCCGATGCATTGGTGGTTCAAAACATCCTCAGGGATGT
This sequence comes from Dendrobium huoshanense, assembly GCA_016618105.1. Taxonomy (NCBI): domain Eukaryota; kingdom Viridiplantae; phylum Streptophyta; class Magnoliopsida; order Asparagales; family Orchidaceae; genus Dendrobium; species Dendrobium huoshanense. The sequence continues at coordinate 45,087,225 of CM028343.1, read as the reverse complement.
GCAACTTGGCTGGGGAAGAGTCAGGTAGAGCTTTGTCGGTATTTGTCACAGTCCCCTCCAACCTCTTCTTCTTCAGAACCTGGGGGTCTTCACCCATTGTCGGTCGTTTGGGAGCCACTTTTAAAGTTGGGGCAGGGGGCTCAGGGACCTTAGAAGTTAGCTTCAACATCCTTGTATCAGACCATCCATCATGGAACGACAGCCCAATCTTAAACAAAAACTCTTCCTCGATATATCTACTCATATGACGAACCTTAAATAAAAGATGATCGAGATCAGGAATCTTCAAGATTCTCATTTTGTCTTCTTCCCCGAGATGCAGAGGGGAAGGCAGATCCTTCATATTTCCCCACTTCTCTATCAAGCCTCAATCATTCTTCACAAAGAAGAGTGCACTGACCCAGTTTTTTGAAGGATTACGAGTATGCACATCCAACCATTTGGATCTAAAGGTTACACGTCCATGCGTGTCACTGATAAATCGACCCATCCATGAAAGGTACTCTGGTGTCAAAGTAGCTCCTCGATCCCTGAAGAGTGCAATCAATCCCACAGTCACCGACATCGCTCAAAATGAAAATTGGGATAAGTTCACCCCACACCGCTATAAAACTTCAATTAACTCGGAAGGAGGTGGAAAGCGTAACCCAGCCCGCAAGTGCGTCTCAGAAACATTCAAGTACCCAGGAGGAGGAAGGCTAGCCCGATCAGACCTCTTAGGGAAAATCTCCTTCACATCATTCGGGAAATGATAATTGTGAAAGATAATCAGGAAGTCACTTGTAACAGTCGATGCTATCTCATCCACCATCGATTCCTTATTTGGCCTCTGCTCACAATCGTACGGTGCGATGGGGTCTCCCCGGATCGCAGGATCTCTCATTGGAAGGTGATCACCTGACATTTCTCCTAAGGGTGTTGGGAGAAATAAGGGGAATCTCCGGACTTCCTTGCAAAGAGAGGTGCATTGGAAAACCAAGGGAAAGCCTCAATTGTAAGAATATAGGGAGAATGAGGAAATCTCCGGACTTCCTTGCAAAGAGAGGGGCCTTGGAGGGCCAAGGGAAAGCCTCAATTGTAAGGACAGAGAGAGAGGAGAAGGTGCAAGGAATTATATCCAAGGGGGGCCGCCTATTTATAGGAAGAAAGGGGAGTTGGAGGATTAAAAATAAAAAATAAAATAAAAAAAATAAAACTCTCCCACTCTCCCTCTCTCCCACTCTCCCTCTCTCCCTCTCCCACACACACACTCTCTCTCTTACAAAAAAAATAATTCGGCCAAAACCGCCCGAGCTGTTGGGTGGTTTTGCAAACCGCCCATGACGGTAACTCAGAAAAAAATACTAATGCAGCCAGTTTTAAAACCTGGCTGCCGACACAAATCGCGCATGCCAAACGGCGTGCGGTTTCGGCGCCGGCGGGCGGCCGGCCAACTGGCCGGTTCGGCCGCCTACACGTACTCGGGCCCCATTTTTTGCCTGAACGGACCGATTTCGATATTTTTGGGGTCCCCGAACACATTTTTTGACATTCCAGACCCAATTTTGACACTTTCGGAGCTCAACGGGACCTCTATGATCATATTCGGGCAAGTTAATAATTTTTTGAATGCAATTTTTGCGATTCAACCACTGTCAAATCTTAAAACTAGTACTTTCGGACTTATGGAGCTTTGACGTCCGAAAATAGGGGGGCAACTGATACGTCATCAAAAATTATCTTGATCGGGCACAAATCTCAATGCAAAATGGAGTCGGAAACTTCAAAAATTAAATCTGGGAGCTCTCGAACTCCGATTTCAGCAAGCTTATAGTCAAACAGAACATCTCGAAAATACAAACCCAATGACACCAAATTCAACCCAATCTAAGCCCAAATGGGTCCAAATCAAGGACCTGAAGCATTATTGGAAGGTTTAAACCACAGTTTGAGTTACCAAACGGTCTCCGATTTTAGCGAGCTTATACTCGAATCGAACGACTCGATGAGACGAATCAACGAGCCTAAGATCGACGGATTCCAAAATCTCTAAGGCCTTTAAATGCCAAATGAACAGTCCATGATCAAGGGGTTCAATATCGGTCGTCCATTCGACCACTCCCTATTTGCCCTTGATCTCTCACCTATTTACAAGCCATGCCACTCTAGAAAATCTATAAATAGACCCCTCATTTCTCTTGAAAGAGAACCCAAGCAAGAAGAGAAGAGGAGAAGGGAAGGAAGAAGAGAAGAAGGACAAGGAAGAAGCTCCTTCTCGTCCACCGTCGGAACTTCGACGGACCACCACAGGAGTCTCGACGGACCACCGCCGGAGCCTCGATGGACCACCGCCGAAGTCTCGCCGGACCACCGCTGGAGCCTCGCCGGACCACCGCTGGAACTTCGCCGGACCACTGCCTGAGGCCTTCACCCTCGCCGGACCACCACTGGAACTAACTCAGATCACCGCCGGAGCCTCTCCGGACCATCCCAGAAGTTTCGCCGCACCACCATCTGAGGCCCTCACCTTCACCATAGACCCTCACCTTCAACTGAGGCCTTCACCTTCGCCAAAGACCCTCACATTCACTAAAGGCTCTCACGTTCACCTGAGGCCCTCACCTTTGCTAGAGGCCATTGCCTTCGTTAGTCCATCATCAAAGGCCCAAATTTCTGCCAGGCCACCACTAGACACCCAGATTTCTATCAAACAGTTGTTATTTGTAATCTGATTGCCCTCGAGGGCGAGTCAGCCATTTGTAACCGACTCAAATTCTA
>CM028343.1:45068960-45083968 GCA_016618105.1 Dendrobium huoshanense | reverse complement strand
TTGTGAATCGTTTTGCTCTGAAAATTCTACCATATGCTTTGTGAGTGTTTTACGATAGAAAGCTTCATGAACCTTCTTGCTAGAAGATTTTCATGGATAAATCCCACGTCAAAGATATTTGTTTCGCGTCGAAAAGGTCATAGCAGATTTCTTATAGGAAGGTTTTATGTGTTACTTTGTTTAAAAGGCTCTATGGGTTAACTTTGGGATTTGTGGATTTTATGAATGGTTTTGCACTTTGGAAGCTTAATGTTGGAAGATTCTTTCAGTTTTCTTTTCACGAATGATTTTCTTTCTCTTATTCGCACTTGATTCTAGAGATGAGTTAAAAAAAATGGAGAGTGGAGGACCTGGAGGTGTGTTTGGGTTGAGAGTGGAAGAACTTGTTTGAGTTTTGGATTTTTGGATTTGTTTCTTCTTCTCTATTTTAAGTTTTATATTGAGATTGATATGAGTAGTTGTGTCAAATATTTCGAATGCTTTCTCGAAACGTGAGAATAATAAATAACATCAAAGCTTCCTTCCTTTCATCTACATTTGGCTTAAACGCCAAATGGGAGCTAAGGATGTGTCGTAGGCATGCCTAGCTTTGAAAAGGTATGCCGAACAATGAGATGCTTACATACTTTTTCTTTAAATTTGTTTCTTTTTTTGTATTTGTTGGAGCTTTATGTACAAGTTATGTTGGTAATCATTTCGGATTTAATCAAATCATGTGATCGATTACTTAGTTTGGTAGCAATATTTGTGTAAGATTTCTATGTTTACATATTATTCTTGTCCACGAATGAATATTCATTTTGACAGATTTCCTTTCTGATAATTTTAGTGTGAGAAACTAATTTATTTGGATATATATATATATATATATATATATATATATATATATATATATATATATATATAATCTTTCATTACTTTCCTTGAATAGGAGAAAATCTTTCTTTAGGACGTTTTGATTAGCATGCTATTTTATTTCTAAAAAGTCTTCCATTAAAAAAAAATGCGTATTCAATTGCCTCGATTCTGTAGTATAAAGATTTGTAACAATCAAATTAGAATGTAGTATATGGAGTAGAATCTACATGCGCTTAATTATTTAAATGTATAATATGAACTTAATCTCAAATGGCATATTCTTATGCTTGTCAAAAATTTTGATATTTATTTACAAAGAGTGTACCTTCTCATGTGAATGGAGAAATATTTATGTTTGAAGTCATGCTTTGTTGGAAAGCTTCAAGTATGCTTACTCTTTCTATTCCCTGTAATACAACACACATTGTTATGAATGACACATTCTTTGGGTGAGAGTAAAATTTTCATAATTTATTTGATTGTTGTGACTCATGTTTATGTCTTGTCCTTTGACCTTCAAATGTAGCTTGTATTGCATGATCTTTAGAGAAGATTTATATAACACAAGAGTATGATTGAGTCGTAGTTTGGCACATGTATCGCATCATTTACCTCCCTATTTTGATGGTTGTTTACACTGTTTATTTATATCTTCTCACTCATTTCCCTTGTAGATATGTCCACTTTTAGCTTTACCACGACATACACATCAGACTCAAATGACATTGATTGTGACATTTTGTCAGAGGGTTCATTTCATAAGTATGGATGAACTGTATACATACATTTTCTTAAGCGAATTTTCATATATGAGGCTATCAAAATTTCATATGATTCATGTGCAACTTCTTTTTGTGCTCTATGTTAGAAAATCTATACATGTGTGTGATGAAGTTATGTGTACTGAATATGCACCCATTGCTTGCTTTCTTTTCGTACATTTGAGATAAATTGTTAAGTTATAAATTTTAGTTGCTTTTGATCAAAGCTATTTCTTGACACATGCATTGAAAATTAAATAAATGCACCCAAAGAATCCATCAACAAGTTTCGAAACTAAATGATGAATCTGATGGACCGGTTCACCTGGTCCATCCTAGACCCGTGCGGGTCTATAGGAGGCGGGCGGACCGGCTGGACAAAAAGGGGCCCACCCACTTAAGTGGGGGTAATTTGGGGATGTGAGGGACTTTTGGATTGTATGAAGGGGGCCATTAGGGTTTAATTGGAGGCATTATGAAAAATGTATTCTCTTTCTAGTTTTCTTCTTCTAGTTTCCTTCTTGTTCTTTTTTAGGGTTTTCTTGTGGGAGATCTTGTCCTTCTCGAAGTGGACAAACTTATCTTGTTTTCTCTTGGATTTCTAATGCAAATGTTCTTATTTTTCATCCCAACAATCTTGTGATTATTTATCTTTGGTTTTGGTGGAGAACTTCCTCTCTTTTGGGGGAAATTAGGGCAAAACCGAAATTGTGAAACCCTAGGGCGTATCAATTTGGTATCAGAGCTCTCGATCCTAGACGGCATGACATCAAAGAAGGTAGAAGTTTTGGAGGGGGAAATGGGCCAATTGAAAGAGGAAGTGGGTGAGAAACTTTCTTCGTTGGAGGGAAAATTCTCAACCCTAGAGGAGAGATTTGGGGGAATGGAAGAGATGATCCGGAAATTGTTAGAAGCCCAAGTTGTTCCATCAAATCCTAAGGAAAAAGGGAAATCTCCGGTGACAAACCCTAATCCTAATTTCCCAATTAGGGAAGAATGAGTAAATCAGAGTGAAAATGACATGCAAGGGCAATGGCCAAGGGAAGGGGGAGAAGGGTCTGGAGTGGGCGGCCTTTGGGGAATGACCGGTGGTTAAGGGGGCCGGCCACACATGGGCTCGGTGGGCCTCCACAGCACACGTGAAGGGTGGCTGAATCAGATGGGGGGATTTCCGGAAGGGAACCGAGCCACGTGGGAGCAGGGAGGAAGAAGGGATGACTACGGCATGGGTTATGGTGAGCCAAGAGAACCACCATGGCGGGGGATCCAAAATCCTTACCCGGGGGAGAGGAGGGGAAGACCACTGGAGGAGGGATTCACTCAGGGGACATGGGGAGATGGAAGACCCTTCAACCGAGCCGACAACCGCATGAGAAAATTAAAGCTTCCTATTTTTGAAGGAGAGGATGCTTATGGGTGGATCTACAGGGTGGAGCGCTACTTTGCAGTGAATGTCGTCACAGAAGAGGAAAAGTTGATGGCGGTTCCGATATGTTTGGAGGGAAAATCATTGGCCTGGTTTCAATGGCTTGAAGGGAGACAACATGTTAGGAGTTGGGAGGAGTTCAAAGACCTCCTTCTTCATAAATTCCGGGTGTCTAGCGAGGGTACATACTATGAGCAGTTTTTGGCTCTAGTGCAGGAGGGCACAGTGGCAGAGTACAGGGAGCACTTTGAGCTACTCTTAGGCCGATTGAGAGGGATTCCAGATGACCTTTTGGAGGGGAATTTCATGAAGGGGTTGAAGCCCCACATCAGAGCAGCCATCAGAGTAGTTGATCCACATGGGTTAGTGAAGATAATGGAGACTGCACAGCTGGTAGAGGACAAGCTGAAGGTGGAGCCACCGAGGAGATCAGGGGTATCTTACCCCACTTACCGACCACCACTCATGACAGGAGGCCCAAAGGCGGCTACCATCCTTCCTTCTAGGGAGGTAGCCAAGGAGAAAACCACTATGGCAGTGAACCAAGGGGGGTTCAAAAGATTGTCTGATTCAGAGCTAAAGGAAAAAAGGGCCAAGGGTCTTTACTACCGATGTGATGAGAAGTTTACACCAGGACATATGTGTAAGGAGAAGACACTACATGTGATCATAGTGGGGGATTCAGAGGAGGAGGAAGGAGACACAGGGGCAAATGAGGAGGATGGAGAGGAGGAAGAGCACCCTCATTTGGCTATGGTGGAGGTCTCACTCAACTCCATAGCCGGACTGACATCGCATTCCACCATGAAGATGGAAGGGGAGATTGTAGGGTACAAGGTGATGGTTTTGATTGATAGTTGGGCCACCCACAACTTCATAGCTTGCAGATTGGTGGAGAGGGTGGGACTACCGGTGACCCAAGGGAGAGGGGTAGGAGTTATTTTGGGCACGGGGAAGAAGGAACGTTGTAGCGGGCAGTGTAAGGGAGTGACCCTCATATTGCAAGGGGAGGAGACAGTGCAAGACTTTCTATTGTTGGACTTGGGAAGCACTGACGTGATACTCGGGATGCAGTGGCTCCAGTCCTTGGGTGAGATGAAGGTGAATTGGAAGAAGTTATACATGGAGTATGGAAAGGGGAGCAGGAAAGTCACACTACAGGGAGACCCCAGTTTATGTAGAGCCAGAGTGGCCTTGAAGTCCATCTTCAAGACTTTGAGAGATGAGGGAGAGGGCTATTTGATAGAACTACAGCAAGTGGGCAGGGAGGAAGAAAGAGAGCCAGAAGTCATACCTGAGGTGATCCAGGACCTTCTACAGCAGCACTCCTCCGTGTTTCAGATGCCCCAGGGGATACCACCTGTCAGATCCAGGGAGCATGCTATTGTGTTGAAGACCGGGGTAGCATCCGTCAGCGTGAGACCCTACAGATATCCTCATGCTCAGAAGGAGGAGATTGAGAGGTTGGTAGCAGAGATGTTGGAGGCTCAGGTGATCCAGCCCAGTGTGAGCCCATTTTCCTGTCCTGCACTCTTAGTGAAGAAGAAAGATGGTAGTTGGCGATTCTGTGTAGACTACCGGGCCCTCAACAAGGAGACTATGTTGGACAAGTTCCCTATTCCTGTGGTAGATGAACTTTTGGATGAACTTGGAGGAGCCACCATCTTTTCCAAGGTGGACTTGAAGTCTGGTTATCACCAGATTAGGATGAGGACTGAAGACATTCAGAAGACGGCCTTCCGGACACATGAGGGCCATTATGAGTTTCTGGTGATGCCGTTCGGGCTCACTAACGCTCCCTCCACTTTCCAAGCCCTGATGAATCAAGTCTTCCAGTCCTACTTGAGGAGGTTTGTTTTAGTCTTTTTTGATGATATATTGGTGTATAGCAAATCTCTATAGGACCATATCACCCATCTTGAGGTGGTACTCATGACCTTATTGGAGCATCAGCTATATGCCAACCGGAAGAAGTGTTCTTTCGCTCAGAAGGAGGTGGAGTATCTAGGACACATCATTTCAGAGAGATGGATGGCAGCTGACACCACCAAGATAGAGGCCATGGTGAATTGACCTACACCAAAACCCTTAAAGGACTAAGGGGATTTTTGGGACTTACGGGCTACTACAGGAGGTTCATCAAGGGCTATGGTTCCATAGCAGGTCCTTTGACTGATCAGTTAAAAAAGGACAATTTTCAGTGGGGAGAAAAGGCGGAGGAGGCCATGAAGACCCTGAAGAAAGCCATGACTAGTGCCCCGGTTTTGGCACTTACAGATTTCACCCAGCAGTTTGTGGTTGAGACTGACGCTTCAGGAGTGGGTTTGGGAGCGGTACTCATGCAGAATCATAGGCCTATTGCTTTCTTCAGCCGGATCTTATCAAATAGAGCAAGGCTAAAATCAGTTTATGAGCGGGAACTGATGGCTATTGTGTTGGCTATTCAAAAATGGTGTCCTTATCTATTGGGACAACGATTTGTAGTTCGTACTGATCAGCGGAGTCTGAAGTACTTACTGGAGCAGAGATTAGTGGCAGAAGAACATCAGAGGTGGTTAGCCAAATTCTTGGGGTATGAGTTTGAGATTCAGTATAAGCCAGGGGTTCAAAACAAGGCTGCGGATGCTCTTTCCCGCGTGGAGTGCTCACAGCTGATGGCACTATCTGTACCACAATTGGTAGACTGGGGTGAATTGGTGAAGGAAAATCAACATGTAGAGGAGCTAGAGAGAATTCGGGCGGCTATCCAGAAGGGAGGAGGGTTCAAAGGGTATCACCTGGAGAACTCTCTTTTGTTATATAAGGGGAGATTGGTACTACACCGTGACTCAGCATTTGTTCCCATTCTTCTACGGGAGTACCACGATAGCCGTGTTGGTGGACATTCAGGGGTGGAGAAGACTTATCGGCGGGTGAAAGCCGAATTTTTTTGGAAAGGGTTAAGAGGTGATGTCGAAGACATGGTAAGCAAATGTCACATTTGCCAACGGAACAAGTATCAAGCTTGTGCCCCTAGTGGGTTGTTGCAGCCCTTGTTGCTTCCAAACAAGATTTGGGAGGAAGTTACCATGGATTTCATTGAGGGATTACCCAAGTCTGATGGGTATTCGGTCATAATGGTGGTAGTTGACCAGTTGAGCAAGTATAGCCATTTCATTCCACTACGGCACCCTTTTTCAGCTCCTACTTTAGCATCTACTTTCATCAGAGAGGTGGTTAGATTGCATGGGGTCCCCACTTCTATTGTCTCAGATAGGGACAAGGTATTCTTGAGCTCTTTTTGGAAGGAGATCTTCAAAATGCAAGGTATATTCTTGAAGCGCAGTACATCATACCACCCACAGACAGACGGACAGTCAGAGGTGGTGAACCGGAGCGTGGAGACTTACTTGAGATGCTTCATTGGGGAGAGGCCTAAGCAGTGGGTCAAATGGCTACCATGAGCAGAATACTGGTACAACACTTGTTACCATACCGCAACTCAGTTCACACCTTTCAGGATTCTTTATGGAAGGGATCCACCACCGTTGGTGAATTATCAGAAGGGGACGACCCCTGTATATCTAGTGGATCAATACTTGGAGGAGAGGGATAAGGTGTTGGGAGAATTGAGGGAACACCTATTGAGAGCCCAACAGATCATGAAGACCAAGGCGGATGCTCACCGCAAGGATGTGACATTTGAGGTGGGAGAGATGGTATACCTGAAGTTACGGCCTTACCGACAGAAGACTTTAGCTAGCAGAAGAAGTGAAAAGCTCTCTCCCCGATACTACGGGCTTTTCGAGATCGAAAGGAAAGTTGGGATGGTGGCCTACCGTCTCAAGTTGCCTCATCATTCCTCCATCCACCCTGTATTCCATGCATCACTATTGAAGAAGAGCATAGGGGATCATACCGTGACCACTCCTACTATACCCCGAGGCCTCACCGAGGATATGCAACTCTTACTAGAGCCAGTACAAGTGAAGGAAGTGAGGAAGAATGATCAAGGCAAAAGGGAGGTTCTCATCGAGTGGAAGGACTTACCGACACACGAGGCTACTTGGGAGATATACGAAGCCATGCAGGCGCAATTTCCAGATTTCAACCTTGAGGACAAGGTTGATCTTCTAGAGGGCGGTATTGATGGACCGGTTCACCCGGTCCATCCTAGACCCGTGCGGGTCTATAGGAGGCGGGCGGACCGGCTGGACAAAAAGGGGCTCACCCACTTAAGTGGGGGTAATTTGGGGATGTGAGGGACTTTTGGATTGTATGAAGGGGGCCATTAGGGTTTAGTTGGAGGCATTATGAAAAGTGTATTCTCTTTCTAGTTTTCTTCTTCTAGTTTCCTTCTTGTTCTTTTCTAGGGTTTTCTTGTAGGAGATCTTGTCCTTCTCGAAGTGGACAAACTTATCTTGTTTTCTCTTGGATTTCTAATGCAAAGGTTCTTATTTTTCATCCCAACAATCTTGTGATTATTTCTCTTTGGTTTTGGTGGAGAACTTCCACTCTTTTGGGGGAAATTAGGGCAAAACCGAAATTGTGAAACCCTAGGGCGTATCAGAATCCATGAAGCTCTTGCCATGCAAGTTCTTGGTAAAATATATATGCACAAAATTACCCTTATATTTGCAGAAAGACAATTTTCATTACTTAAATCACAATGGAGGCAACTAACCATGGCTCTAGGGCTAAAATCTAGGTTTTATAACTAGATCATACAACATCAAAATAATGCAACACAAGTGATTGAGGCTGTGGCTACTTCTCATTCGAAGATGAGTAAACTGTCTCAACCTGCACGTTACTATATATTCATCAAAAGTTATTTGTGTTGCTATACATCTGTCATAATGCCAATACTTACTGTATATAAGTTCCCAGAAAACTTTGATAAATGCATGTACAAAAAGTTATGAAAATAAATTATATTTTAAGCAGACATATAAAGGAAACTTATGCCACATGTGGTTAAAATTTTGAGTCTTTTCATGAATAGAGCACCCAAGTGATCAAAAAGAAAAAAAGTAAATAAAAAATTCATAAAAAATCACAGAGAATAGTTGCAATTTTATGCATCCATACAGGTTCTTTTCAAAATCAAAAGCAACACAAATAAAAGATACCCTTTGAAGAAAAGAGCTGCACAATATTAGCAATTCTGAAGCTGATTATGAAAGTCTCAACTTATGGACCCTTTACTTGAGTTGATGATTTATGTCACATATAGTTTGTCAGGATAAGAACAAACACCCTTCAGAATTTGTAGGAGTTCTGTGGTACGCTTTGATTGGGATGATTCATATATTTCTACTAATGAGTGCTTGTAAAGTGTGATATGATTATTTTGGTCGAGTTGCTAGACTAGAACCTGCAAGTAATACTTACATGGACATTTACAAATATGAAAGCATGGCATAGCAATTAAGTTATTTAAATTATTTGTATGTATGGTTCACATTACTCAAATTTTGTTTATTTATAAAAACCATCGATTAAAAAGGCGTTCGAGGCGGAAGCCTCGAGGCGCGCCTCGAATCGAGGAGGAGGTTGGGCGAACTGAGGCTTAAGCCTCGAACGTTCGGGCGAGGCTTACGCCTTTTTCCATGGAGGCGTACACCTCACCGCGTGAGGCGTAGAGGTGCATCGAGGCAGCGCCTCGAAAGCGAGAAAGTTACCTTCACAGTCAGCGAGCTCCCGTTGTTTCTCCCGATCAAAATGTTGTAGCTTACGATCCGACAGGAAAGGGAAAGTCGTCGAAGGAGCAAAGTCGAACAGCCACGAAGGAGCCAAAGAAGCGACGCGTCCAATCTCTACACCTATGAAGCAACGAAGCCGAACAGCAAGGACGAAAAGAGAAGATGAAAGGCAAACCGTAGACGCAGTTAAGTTATTATTGATTAACTTAGTTAATATAATTTAAAATATTAATAATTAAACAAATTAATTAAATAATTAATAATATAATTAGTGCATGAATTAATTATCTATTTTAACTTAATTTAATAATTAGTATTATTAATTAAAATTTAATATAATTAGCATAATTAATATAAATTACATGTAACGCGGTATGCTCGGTACTGAGCGGTACTGGCTCGGTACTGAGCGGTACTGGCTCGGTACTGAGCGGTACTGGCTCGGTACTGAGCGGTACATGCTCGGTACTGAGCGGTACATTCTCGGTACTGAGCGGTACTGGCTCGGTACTGAGTGGTACATGCTCGGTACGCTCGGTATTGAGCATATATAATAAGCAGAATTTTAAAATTACTCTTATAATATAATTCGGCTGCAGGTCGAACCCCACCAGGGGGCAGCGCCCCCTTGGACTCTGGCAGACTGGTTTATTTTTGTATTCATGTTATTTTATTATTGGTAGTACAAATAATTGTTATTTTTGTTATTTTTTGTTATTATTTAAAATTTTAAATTAATTTATTTTAATCGTTTTGAGGCTTACGCCTCGATCCGCCTCGAGGCTTACGCCTCGACTCGCTTAAAAAAAACGCCTCGATTCCCGATTTCGCCTTTTAAAACCTTGATAAAAACAAAATCGAACTATTATCTTCATTTATAATAATGCTTTTCAAATCTCAAAGTGCATAACAAAATTTCAGCCTATATATATATATATATATATATATATATATATATATATATATATATATATATATATATACTTTCATTCAGTAATCAATAATTTAATTATATTACAGGGAAATACATTAATTTCAAAAATTAATTTAAAGCTTAGAATTTAATTTCATAAATAAGATAGATTTCAATGATATGCTTGTAAATATTAAAAAAAAATTCTTCAAGTGAGACATTGGAGAAAAATGTGAGATGGTAACCAATAAATATGAATATTAATTATGACATATGAAAATTCTATATCATAATCTATTATTTTATGTGACTTGTCGTTTAAGCTTAATATATTTTGGACTGTTCATTTTATTGGTTTAAATAAATTTGGATTTAATTTGAAAATGACATAACTTTAATAGAGGCAACTCAATTATAAACCATTTATTAAATATATTAAAAATCCTAACACGAATTTGACTCAATTAAATTAAAATATGATCAATCCTATATGGTTAACCATATTGTCATATTTGATGAATATCTATGTCCAACATTTCGACCAAAAAAAAATTAAATGTAAATTTCAAATAAAAAAAAAACTATGATTAAATATGTCGAGTTTCAACCATTCATATAGGTACAAACCCAATTGGTTGAACTAGGAAAATAAATTGTATCTGCTAATCAAACCATAATTTTCATGTCTAATTCGAGTTAAATTATCATGTGACGATCACTATTATCATTCCTAAAAAACCTGGAACCAGAATAAGGCCAATAATTTTCTTAAGAATTGTCATATCTTGCAATTGTGACTATATTGTCTGTACATATCCCTACATATCTATTGGTTGATCATAGCTCTACTATCTCCTTTCATTCTTTTCACTCCCAAGTCATTTCGGAACAATAATAAGCTATCAACTAGCTATCTCTAGGCACTGCAGAATACCTCTTCTCCTATTTGCTACAGCATTTCGTCTATATCTCTCCAATAATCTCTTATAAGCTTATACAAACAGATAAAAACAGGCAAATTAATAGAAACAGCCAAATTCCTACCTTATTCCAGCCCATGCCTACAAGTTCACTTGGCCAAGGAAAGCTCCAAGTTCAAATGGAGTAGCTTCCATCTTTGTCGTAAATAAAGTAAACTTATGCCACATGTGGTTAAAATTTTGAGACTTTTCATGAATAGAGCACCTAAGTGATAAAAAAGAATCGAGCACAGACACCCTTCAGAATAGATCTCAACTTTATTAGCATGATTTGATTAATTTAAATTAATTTAAAGAGCTATAGTCCTGCATATCATCCTATTAAGCCATATCCAAAATTACTTATAGAATTCATTTAATCCATTCTTACATAAAGGCTATAATAGTGCTGTGTTGCCTCTTAATTGCTTTAAAAAAACTACTGTGGCACAATTTTGATATTTTGCTTTGTGGGAAACACATCGGACTTCCTTTTTCCAATGCAACGGAGGAAAGCAAAGTTCAAAAATTATTATGCTCAACTATTAAAATTTATCTGCCTATGTATTCCAGATGGAAACTACAAACAACCTTTTCATGTTATGCAGCTGGAATGCTTACAAAGCTATTACATCTATATAAGATAAGAATCAATATCAGTACTATCATGTAGAAGAACAAATCTTTAATACTTCTTAAGTTGTGAATTTCCTTGGTATTATCATCCTGTCACTTACTCCTGTTGTTTATATGCTCTAGAATATACATCTTAAATTCTCAAACTGAAAACAAAATATCTATAATGAATAATTGTATTAGGATCAAAACAAATTTATTAGCAAGCACTGAACTTGATCCGGCTATTAGTTTTAAATGAGTACAATGGCTTGCATGCTGCATCATGGGTGAGTTGAACCAAAACCTGAGCCCAATTCTAACCCACTTTTGAAATATGTGTAGGTTTTGAAGGGAGTAGGTTGGTTGTGTTCTTGAAGTATCATATCCACAAGCCGGAGTTTTTTTATTGGCTCTAACTTATGTGTATATGAAAATTGACCTGGGTCCAATATTATAAATCCAAAATTATAATGCATTTGTTGTGTGCCAAAAGTGATATAAAGTAAGCAAAGTTTTTTAGTGATGCTATTCACAAAGAACACTTGCTTCATCCACGCATATAACCAAAGAAAATAGTGATTCTATCATACAGTGAGCAATTTGTAAAGTAATGATTGAGCTGTATCAACAAAGCCTTCTTTAGATAATTGAAGAGTTTCTAAAATAATTTTTCTACCTCCAAAGAGTATTATAGCTTTTGGAAGTAATTTGGCACTTTTACAAGTGAATGGTTGATAGGATATATATTTTATCTCGAAGATTCATGTTAGACAGAAATGCCATTTGATTGATGCCATTTTGGTCCTTTAATTGCTCAAGGGGTTATCAATCATGGCATTTCACCTTCAAAATTGGTGCTTGACCATCATACCCTTGGTAGGAACGGATGGAAGCTTTGGGCATTAAAATCAATGTTAGAGATGATATGAGTTTTGCTGGGCCTTCAAGATTCTTATTGATTCTAGTAGGCTTGATTGAAGTATCACAATATTCTTATTGATTCTAGTAGGCATGATTGAAGTATCACAATAGATATTCAAGTGATATATATTAACTATAAGCATTAGTCTTTTATCTTATCAACATAAATGCAATAAACCACAATAAATAAAAAATTATTAAAGAGTTAAGTAGATGGCACAGGGGCACTATTTTGATATATTTTTTATTTTAAGTTTTTTTTAATTTAAAATTTTGTATCAAAATTAGGAGAGTGGCTTATGATGAGAAAATTATAAATTTTATCACTATCAAAGTTTGAGAAATCGATTTTTGAATAGAATCTTATTTTGAGCTAGATTCTCATTTAAAGATTTGAAATCCGTAAAGCAAAAGTGCAGGAGTAAAATATACTTTTTTTGAAGACATGAGTAGCCTTATATTAAGTTGAATTTGAATGAGCCAAGCTTGACACAAACTCAAAAAAAATTCTTTAACTCCTTTTAGTATCATGTTGATTCTTTTATTTAAAAATTAATTATTCTAAAATAGAGACAATAAGACGCCAGTTCCACATGAACCGCTGCATGTTAAAAAAAAGATGTGATGAAAAAACATACCATTTTTCTGTAAGAGAGACAATTCTCAATGTCATTTTCCTTGCACCAACAACCCCCAAGCTCATGCAAAGCTTACTTTTTCAAAGTTATGATATATCCATCATTACTCTGTTAGTGCAATATTTTTTTTGTTGTATTCACTCTCATAATGATTTTCATATATTTGCTTTTTATGTTCCACCAACAAGAACAATAATTACTCCTATCTAATGCAAGTATTTGTGATTGCAGTTCAAGGAAAAATAAAGTCTATTATAAATCAACCTATTAGTAATTAGGCATGTTTTGAATCTTAACTTTTCTCTAATTTTAATTTTTATTAATATCTTTCTGAAAATTAAGAATATAACTATTAGACTATATATTTCAGGAAGTTAATTGGAGCGACTGGATGTGTTCTGCTTGGGCCATTGTTACTTTGTTTTTCTTGGGGTGCTTTAATTTCATAACACGCCGAAGGTAAATTTCTTGATAGGAATTTTTAGTTATGGTCAAAATAATGGTTATTTTTAGAAGAGGTTATTATGGAATTATCGTTATTAAAATTGTGCCACTTCTTTTTCTTAGCAACTTTTAATTCCCCTCATTATCATTAGAGGAATTGCTATATTGGGCTTTTTTTTAATGGAAATGAAAAATATGTTTCCCTTATTGGGATCTTTGACATAGACAAGCATAAGTTCATGGAAATGATATAATGCAACTTTGTCATATATTATGTTAACATAATGATGTATATTAGCCCACTTTTGAGATTGTGAGAAGTTACAATTGTAAGTTTTCTTGGTTTATACATGACCCTAGT
Organism: Dendrobium huoshanense; assembly: GCA_016618105.1. Classification (NCBI taxonomy): domain Eukaryota; kingdom Viridiplantae; phylum Streptophyta; class Magnoliopsida; order Asparagales; family Orchidaceae; genus Dendrobium; species Dendrobium huoshanense. Next base: position 45,070,385 of record CM028343.1, on the reverse strand, counting down.
GCATGTGAATATTCATTTCATGTTTAATAAAATTTAATATGTACTTTCAAACTTGTGTTAAATTCATTTCAAGTTTAATACAATTTAATATGTACTTTCAAACTTGTATTATTTTATGTAACTTTTTTGAGTGCAAAATGTCTTTATGATAAATTTATGAGGAAGTTTCATGTTGTGATGATGCAAGACCTAAATTAGCTTTAGTGTCTTTTATCTTTGGTCATTTTTTATTTATCTATTTCGTAATTCATATTGATTATGTGATTTAGATTTGTTTATGCTATGTTTGTTTTTTATATTTTGTGATATGAATTCATTTAATTGTGTTTTAATTTCGTTCTCACATTTCTTATTATATTTTAGATTTTAGCTGACCTTTAATTTATCATATGGAGTGAATTTAATGTATTCATATTTTTCATAAAAAGGGAGTAAATATCATCTTAAGGTGTCTTGCATTAATAAGCATTTACATGTTTCTAGTTCTTATTTAGAAGAAATTAAAAGTAAATCCTCCTCTAGTCGATATGCTATAAACAATTCCAATTAATGCTTTCTTTTTACATTATTTTCATTGAGAAAGTTCTAGTTGTATTGAAATTCTCTTTTTTAGATAAATCTTTATAAAAATTTCATTGAGAATGGTGCAATTGTATGAAGATTTTCTTCTTTATTTAAATCTTTTAAATATATTGCTTATTGATTAATCCAATATAACTTTGGAGGATCAAATTACTTTAAAATATATTAATCTTATCTTGTTCATAACCTGTGATTTCATCAATTATTTGAGAAATATTATTGTGCTGCTTTCATCCATCGTCTCAGTTGGAGTTTTTTTTCTTTTTTATTTTGTAGTTTACTTCATGCTCTTGTTTTTTAAATTTAATTTTCATTTATTTTCTATACTTCATACCATGCTCATATTTTATTTTTCATTGTTCTTTCTATTTTTTGGTTGCTCAACACAACTTTATAGACCATTGCTTTATGTTGGTCACTAAAAACTAAGCAGCTCTTTACTAGTTTGCTTGTTTCATATATGGTTGTTAGATTTTGCTTTTAAGAAGTTTATGCCATCAGAATTAGTTATCCTGTTTCATTCATTCTTATTTACTGCACATATGAGTACATATAAGAGTACAACGGTGGATAAAAATGAAGGGGCTTATTCTTAAATACTTGCATGTCATGTGTTGTTCACAGATAAGAGGGATAAGCCTGGAACGAAGGTGGAGATTGCTGAACTGTCAACATCGGAGTGACCATTGCCTGGAATCCATAGTGGATGCACATGTGAAGAATAATGATGTTAAGTTATATAACTTGAACTGAACTGACTAAACAAAAGTTTGTTATGTTGGCTCAATTCTAGATTGGGCTTCAACATTTTTTTTTGGATGAAATTTTGAACAAATTCAATCA
>CM028343.1:45021460-45068460 GCA_016618105.1 Dendrobium huoshanense | reverse complement strand
ATGCAGATTTGTGTGTTTGAAAAGGGATTTTAGCTATGAAGTTTGTGTTTATTTATGAATTATCATAAGATATGTTTTTTAAAATGTTATGCAAAATTGTTAGGGGTCATGAGAAGTCATGCTACCCTTTAGCAAAACATGTATGCAAGGTGTATGTGTTAATGCTTGTTGAGGGCTAGTTTTATAATTTCATTTTGTCTCTTATTCATATGAGTTACAATTGATTGGGAATATGCTTATCTCAAAGGGAAAGAGAAATCATTCAATGGCGATGCTTTTTCAAACTTGCAAATTTTGATATAGATATTTGAATATCATATGAATGAAGGTTTGTTGGAATGTGCTTGTGAATGCTAACATTACCTTGAATAATGGGTAGTTTGTTTGGATTCTCATAAAATTTGAGAGATTTCCCTTTAATTGGTTTCTTTGAGCCTTGCTGATACTTGATTCTCGTGATAAATTTGAAAATAAATATTTGAACTTTTGTGGATTTGTTTGTATCAGAGATTTATATGAAATCTATAACCCCATGCTTTTATGGTTGTGATTCATTCCATAAGCGAAGGCTAGTTTGAGATTGCTTACATGCCTGTGTCATCCGATTTGCGATTTGCTCTTGTGAAATGAGCTTTGTGGGGTTTATGTTTCATATGAAAGTTGATTTAATGCAATGATGCTATAAAACTTTATCTTTTGGTGAGTTTCATAAGTGTTTTGAGAGAAAATTTGGAAGTAGTTGCAAAACCTATTGTATATATTTGTGACCTATTAGAATGAAATGAATGTGAAATGGTTTATGATGTTTTATGTGGTGGTTGGAAAAATGAGCTTGTTGGGTGGGAATAAAATGGGTTAGAAGTATGGTTAGTCCCAAATAATTATGGCGAATGATGGAATACATTCATTTTATTCTTAAATCTTGGTTTCCCTTTCACTTGTTTGAGTTTTATGTGAAAAGTCATGTTAGTCAGTGTTATTGAAAAAGTTTACGAGGGGCTTCATGTTTGAAAGATTTATGACTCACTTTATGTTTAAAAGAACTTTAGTTTGTTTTAGGTTGGAAAGATCATGCTCATGTTTATATAGCAAAAATCATGTATTTGAAGGAATTCATGCATTATGTTATGTTTTAACATTGGATACAAGTGTGATTTTCTTTTGGATATTTTGATGTCATGAAGCATAAAGGGCAGAAGTATGTTGGAAAGCTCTATGGATTGCTTTATGGTTAGAAAATTCTATGAGATGTTTTATGTTGAAAAGCTTTATGATTCACATTATATCTAAACTCTTATGACTTATTTTATGTTGAAAGGTTTCATGAGTTGTTTTTATTGGAAAAGTTTTGTGAATCGTTTTGCTCTGAAAATTCTACCATATGCTTTGTGAGTGTTTTACGATAGAAAGCTTCATGAACCTTCTTGCTAGAAGATTTTCATGGATAAATCCCACGTCAAAGATATTTGTTTCGCGTCGAAAAGGTCATAGCAGATTTCTTATAGGAAGGTTTTATGTGTTACTTTGTTTAAAAGGCTCTATGGGTTAACTTTGGGATTTGTGGATTTTATGAATGGTTTTGCACTTTGGAAGCTTAATGTTGGAAGATTCTTTCAGTTTTGTTTTCACGAATGATTTTCTTTCTCTTATTCGCACTTGATTCTAGAGATGAGTTAAAAAAAATGGAGAGTGGAGGACCTGGAGGTGTGTTTGGGTTGAGAGTGGAAGAACTTGTTTGAGTTTTGGGTTTTTGGATTTGTTTCTTCTTCTCTATTTTAAGTTTTATATTGAGATTGATATGAGTAGTTGTGTCAAATATTTTGAATGCTTTCTCGAAACGTGAGAATAATAAATAACATCAAAGCTTCCTTCCTTTCATCTACATTTGGCTTAAACGCCAAATGGGAGCTAAGGATGTGTCGTAGGCATGCCTAGCTTTGAAAAGGTATGCCGAACAATGAGATGCTTACATACTTTTTCTTTAAATTTGTTTCTTTTTTTGTATTTGTTGGAGCTTTATGTACAAGTTATGTTGGTAATCATTTCGGATTTAATCAAATCATGTGATCGATTACTTAGTTTGGTAGCAATATTTGTGTAAGATTTCTATGTTTACATATTATTCTTGTCCACGAATGAATATTCATTTTGACAGATTTCCTTTCTGATAATTTTAGTGTGAGAAACTAATTTATTTGGATATATATATATATATATATATATATATATATATATATATATATATATATATATATATTTTCATTACTTTCCTTAAATAGGAGAAAATCTTTCTTTAGGACGTTTTGATTAGCATGCTATTTTATTTCTAAAAAGTCTTCCATTAAAAAAAAGGCGTATTCAATTGCCTCTATTCTGTAGTATAAAGATTTGTAACAATCAAATTAGAATGTAGTATATGGAGTAGAATCTACATGCGCTTAATTATTTAAATGTATAATATGAACTTAATCTCAAATGGCATATTCTTATGCTTGTCAAAAATTTTGATATTTATTTACAAAGAGTGTACCTTCTCCTGTGAATGGAGAAATATTTATGTTTGAAGTCATGCTTTGTTGGAAAGCTTCAAGTATGCTTACTCTTTCTATTCCCTGTAATACAACACACATTGTTATGAATGACACATTCTTTGGGTGAGAGTAAAATTTTCATAATTTATTTGATTGTTGTGACTCATGTTTATGTCTTGTCCTTTGACCTTCAAATGTAGCTTGTATTGCATGATCTTTAGAGAAGATTTATATAACACAAGAGTATGATTGAGTCGTAGTTTGGCACATGTATCGCATCATATACCTCCCTATTTTGATGGTTGTTTACACTGTTTATTTATATCTTATCACTCATTTCCCTTGTAGATATGTCCACTTTTAGCTTTACCACGACATACACATCAGACTCAAATGACATTGATTGTGACATTTTGTCAGAGGGTTCATTTCATAAGTATGGATGAACTGTATACATACATTTTCTTAAGCGAATTTTCATATATGAGGCTATCAAAATTTCATATGATTCATGTGCAACTTCTTTTTGTGCTCTATGTTAGAAAATCTATACATGTGTGTGATGAAGTTATGTGTACTGAATATGCACCCATTGCTTGCTTTCTTTTCGTACATTTGAGATAAATTGTTAAGTTATAAATTTTAGTTGCTTTTGATCAAAGCTATTTCTTGACACATGCATTGAAAATTAAATAAATGCACCCAAAGAATCCATCAACAAGTTTCGAAACTAAATGATTAATCTGATGGATCGGTTCACCCGGTCCATCCTAGACCCGTGCGGGTCTATAGGAGGCGGGCGGACCGGCTGGACAAAAAGGGGCCCACCCACTTAAGTGGGGGTAATTTGGGGATGTGAGGGACTTTTGGATTGTATGAAGGGGGCCATTAGGGTTTAGTTGGAGGCATTATGAAAAGTGTACTCTTTCTAGTTTTCTTCTTCTAGTTTCCTTCTTGTTCTTTTTTAGGGTTTTCTTTTTGGGAGATCTTGTCCTTCTCGAAGTGGACAAACTTATCTTGTTTTCTCTTGGATTTCTAATGCAAAGGTTTTTATTTTTCATCCCAACAATCTTGTGATTATTTATCTTTGGTTTTGGTGGAGAACTTCCTCTCTTTTGGGGGAATTAGGGCAAAACTGAAATTGTGAAACCCTAGGGCGTATCAATTTGGTATCAGAGCTCTCGATCCTAGACGGCATGACATCAAAGAAGGTAGAAGTTTTGGAGGGGGAAATGGGCCAATTGAAAGAGGAAGTGGGTGAGAAACTTTCTTCGTTGGAGGGAAAATTCTCAACCCTAGAGGAGAGATTTGGGGGAATGGAAGAGATGATCCGGAAATTGTTAGAAGCCCAAGTTGTTCCATCAAATTCTAAGGAAAAAGGGAAATCTCCGGTGACAAACCCTAACCCTAATTTCCTAATTAGGGAAGAATGAGTAAATCAGAGTGAAAATGGCATGCAAGGGCAATGGCCAAGGGAAGGGGGAGAAGGGTCTGGAGTGGGCGGCCTTTGGGGAATGACCGGTGGTCAAGGGGGCCGGCCACACATGGGCTCGGTGGGCCTCCACAGCACATGTGAAGGGTGGCCGAATCAGATGGGGGGATTTTCGGAAGGGAACCGAGCCACGTGGGAGCAGGGAGGAAGAAGGGATGACTACGGCATGGGTTATGGTGAGCCAAGAGAACCACCATGGCGGGGGATCCAAAATCCTTACCCGGGGGAGAGGAGGGGAAGACCACCGGGGGAGGGATTCACTCAGGGGACATGGGGAGATGGAAGACCCTTCAACCGAGCCGACAACCGCATGAGAAAATTAAAGCTTCCATTTTTGAAGGAGAGGATGCTCATGGGTGGATCTACAGGGTGGAGCGCTACTTTGCAGTGAATGTCGTCACAGAAGAGGAAAAGTTGATGGCGGTTCCGATATGTTTGGAGGGAAAATCATTGGCCTGGTTTCAATGGCTTGAAGGGAGACAACATGTTAGGAGTTGGGAGGAGTTCAAAGACCTCCTACTTCATAGATTCCGGGTGTCTAGCGAGGGTACATACTATGAGCAGTTTTTGGCTCTAGTGCAGGAGGGCACAGTGGCATAGTACAGGGAGCACTTTGAGCTACTCTCAGGCCGATTGAGAGGGATTCCAGATGACCTTTTGGAGGGGAATTTCATGAAGGAGTTGAAGCCCCACATCAGAGCAGCCATCAGAGTAGTTGATCCACATGGGTTAGTGAAGATAATGGAGACTGCACAGGTGGTAGAGGACAAGCTGAAGGTGGAGCCACCGAGGAGATCAGGGGTATCTTACCCCACTTACTGACCACCACTCATGACAGGAGGCCCAAAGGCGGCTACCATCCTTCCTCCTAGGGAGGTAGCCAAGGAGAAAACCACTATGGCAGTGAACCAAGGGGGGTTCAAAAGATTGACTGATTCAGAGCTGAAGGAAAAAAGGGCCAAGGGCCTTTGCTACCGATGTGATGAGAAGTTTACACCAGGACATAGGTGTAAGGAGAAGACACTACATGTGATCATAGTGGGGGATTCAGAGGAGGAGGAAGGAGACACAGGGGCAAATGAGGAGGATGGAGAGGAGGAAGAGCACCCTCATTTGGCTATGGTGGAGGTCTCACTCAACTCCATAGTCGGACTGACATCGCATTCCACCATGAAGATGGAAGGGGAGATTGCAGGGTACAAGGTGATGGTTTTGATTGATAGTGGGGCCACCCACAACTTCATAGCTTGCAGATTGGTGGAGAGGGTGAGACTACCGGTGACCCAAGGGAGAGGGGTAGGAGTTATTTTGGGCACGGGGAAGAAGGAGCGCTGTAGCGGACAGTGTAAGGGAGTGACCCTCACATTGCAAGGGGAGGAGACAGTGCAAGACTTTCTATTGTTGGACTTGGGAAGCACTGACGTGATACTCGGGATGCAGTGGCTCCAGTCTTTGGGTGAGATGAAGGTGAATTGGAAGAAGTTATATATGGAGTATGGAAAGAAGAGCAGGAAAGTGACACTACAAGGAGACCCCAGTTTATGCAGAGCCAGAGTGGCCTTGAAGTCCATCTTCAAGACTTTGAGAGATGAGGGAGAGGGCTATTTGATAGAACTACAACAAGTGGGCAGGGAGGAAGAAAGAGAGCCAGAAGTCATACCTGAGGTGATCCAGGACCTTCTACAACAGCACTCCTCCATGTTTCAGATGCCCCAGGGGCTACCACCTGTCAGATCCAGGGAGCATGCTATTGTGTTGAAGACCGGGGTAGCACCCGTCAGCGTGAGACCCTACAGATATCCTCATGCTCAGAAGAAGGAGATTGAGAGGTTGGTAGCAGAGATGTTGGAGGCTCAGGTGATCCAGCCCAGTGTGAGCCCATTTTCCTGTCCTGCACTCTTAGTGAAGAAGAAAGACGGTAGTTGGCGATTATGTGTAGACTACCGGGCCCTCAACAAGGAGACTATGTTGGACAAGTTCCCTATTCCTATGGTAGATGAACTTTTGGATGAACTTGGAGGAGCCACCATCTTCTCCAAGGTGGACTTGAAGTCTGGTTATCACCAGATTAGGATGAGGACTGAAGACATTCAGAAGACGGCCTTCCGGACACATGAGGGCCATTATGAGTTTCTAGTGATGCCGTTCGGGCTCACTAACGCTCCCTCCACTTTCCAAGCCCTGATGAATCAGGTCTTCCAGCCCTACTTGAGGAGGTTTGTTTTAGTATTTTTTGATGATATATTAGTGTATAGCAAATCTCTGTAGGACCATATCACCCATCTTGGGGTGGTACTCATGACCTTATTGGAGCATCAGCTATATGCCAACCAGAAGAAGTGTTCTTTCGCTCAGAAGGAGGTGGAGTATCTGGGACACATCATTTCAGAGAGTGGGGTGGCAGCTGACACCACCAAGATAGAGGCCATAGTGAATTGACCTACACCAAAATCCCTTAAAGGACTAAGGGGATTTTTGGGACTTACGGGCTACTACAGGAGGTTCATCAAGGGCTATGGTTCCATAGCAGGTCCTTTGACTGATCAGTTAAAAAAAGATAATTTTCAGTGGGGAGAAAAGGCGGAGGAGGCCATGAAGACCCTGAAGAAAGCCATGACTAGTGCCCCGATTTTGGCACTTCCAGATTTCACCCAGCAGTTTGTGGTTGATACTGACGCTTCAGGAGTGGGTTAATTAATTTGGGAGCGGTACTCATGCAGAATCATAGGCCGATTGCTTTCTTCAGCCGGATCTTATCAAATAGAGCAAGGCTAAAATCAGTTTATGAGCGGGAACTGATGGCTATTGTGTTGGCTATTCAAAAATGGCGGCCTTATCTATTGGGACAACGATTTGTAGTTCATACTGATCAGCGGAGTCTGAAGTACTTACTGGAGCAGAGATTAGTGGCAGAAGAACATCAGAGGTGGTTAGCCAAACTCTTGGGGTATGAGTTTGAGATTCGGTATAAGCCAGGGGTTCAAAACAAGGCGGCGGATGCTCTTTCCCGTGTGGAGTGCTCACAGCTGATGGCACTATCTGTACCACAATTGGTAGACTGGGGTGAATTGGTGAAGGAAAATCAACATGTAGAGGAGCTAGAGAGAATTCGGGCGGCTATCCAGAAGGGAGGGTTCAAAGGGTATCACCTGGAGAACTCTCTTTTGTTATATAAGGGGAGATTGGTACTACACCGTGACTCAGCATTTGTTCCCATTCTTCTACGGGAGTACCACGATAGCCGTGTTGGTGGACATTCAGGGGTGGAGAAGACTTATCGGCGGGTGAAAGCCGAATTTTTTTGGAAAGGGTTAAGAGGTGATGTCGAAGACATGGTAAGCAAATGTGACATTTGCCAACGGAACAAGTATCAAGCTTGTGCCCCTAGTGGGTTGCTGCAGCCCTTGTTGCTTCCAAACAAGATTTGGGAGGAAGTTACCATGGATTTCATTGAGGGATTACCCAAGTCTGATGGGTATACGGTCATAATGGTGGTAGTTGACCGGTTGAGCAAGTATAGCCATTTCATTCCACTACGGCACCCTTTTTCAGCTCCTACTGTAGCATCTACTTTCATCAGAGAGGTGGTTAGATTGCATGGGGTCCCCACTTCTATTGTCTCAGATAGGGACAAGGTATTCTTGAGCTCTTTTTGGAAGGAGATCTTCAAAATGCAGGGTACATTCTTGAAGCGCAGTACAGCATACCACCCACAGACAGACGGACAGTCAGAGGTGGTGAACCGGAGCGTGGAGACTTGAGATGCTTCATTGGGGAGAGGCCTAAGCAGTGGGTCAAATGGCTACCATGGGCAGAATACTGGTACAACACTTGTTACCATACCGCAACTCAGTTCACACCTTTCAGGATTATTTATGGAAGGGATCCACCACCGTTGGTGAATTATCAGAAGGGGACGACCCCTGTATATCTAGTGGATCAATACTTGGAGGAGAGGGATAAGGTGTTGGGAGAATTGAGGGAACACCTATTGAGAGCCCAACAGATCATGAAGACCAAGGCGGATGCTCACCGCAAGGATGTGACATTTGAGGTGGGAGAGATGGTATACCTGAAGCTACGACCTTACCGACAGAAGACTTTAGCTAGCAGAAGAAGTGAAAAGCTCTCTCCCCGATACTACGGGCTTTTCAAGATCGAAAGGAAAGTTGGGATGGTGGCCTAACGTCTCAAGTTGCCTCCTTATTCCTCCATCCACCCTGTATTCCATGCATCACTATTGAAGAAGAGCATAGGGGATCATACCGTGACCACTCCTACTATACCCCGAGGCCTCACCGAGGATATGCAACTCTTACTAGAGCCACTACAAGTGAAGGAAGTGAGGAAGAATGATCAAGGCAAAAGGGAGGTTCTCATCGAGTGGAAGGACTTACCGACACACGAGGCTACTTGGGAGATATACGAAGCCATGCAGGCGCAATTTCCAGATTTCAACCTTGAGGACAAGGTTGATCTTCTAGAGGGCAGTATTGATGGACCGGTTCACCCGGTCCATCTTAGACCCGTGCGGGTCTATAGGAGGCGGGCGGACCGGCTGGACAAAAAGGGGCTCACCCACTTAAGTGGGGGTAATTTGGGGATGTGAGGGACTTTTGGATTGTATGAAGGGGGCCATTAGGGTTTAGTTGGAGGCATTATGAAAAGTGTATTCTCTTTCTAGTTTTCTTCTTCTAGTTTCCTTCTTGTTCTTTTCTAGGGTTTTCTTGTAGGAGATCTTGTCCTTCTCGAAGTGGACAAACTTATCTTTTTTTCTCTTGGATTTCTAATGCAAAGGTTCTTATTTTTCATCCCAACAATCTTGTGATTATTTCTCTTTGATTTTGGTGGAGAACTTCCTCTCTTTTGGGGGAAATTAGGGCAAAACCGAAATTGTGAAACCCTAGGGCGTATCAGAATCCATGAAGCTCTTGCCATGCAAGTTCTTGGTAAAATATATATGCACAAAATTACCCTTATATTTGCAGAAAGACAATTTTCATTACTTAAATCACAATGGAGGCAACTAACCATGGCTATAGGGCTAAAATCTAGGTTTTATAACTAGATCATACAACATCAATAATGCAACACAAGTGATTGAGGCTGTGGCTACTTCTCATTCGAAGATGAGTAAACTGTCTCAACCTGCACGTTACTATATATTCATCAAAAGTTATTTGTGTTGCTATACATCTGTCATAATGCCAATACTTACTGTATATAAGTTCCCAGAAAACTTTGATAAATGCATGTACACAAAAAGTTATGAAAATAAATTATATTTTAAGCAGACAAATAAAGGAAACTTATGCCACATGTGGTTAAAATTTTGAGTCTTTTCATGAATAGAGCACCCAAGTGATCAAAAAGAAAAAAAGTAAATAAAAAATTCATAAAAAATCACAGAGAATAGTTGCAATTTTATGCATCCATACAGGTTCTTTTCAAAATCAAAAGCAACACAAATAAAAGATACCCTTTGAAGAAAAGAGCTGCACAATATTAGCAATTATGAAGCTGATTATGAAAGTCTCAACTTATGGACCCTTTACTTGAGTTGATGATTTATGTCACATATAGTTTGCCAGGATAAGAACAAACACCCTTCAGAATTTGTAGGAGTTCTGTGGTACGCTTTGATTGGGATGATTCATATATTTCTACTAACGAGTGCTTGTAAAGTGTGATATGATTATTTTGGTCGAGTTGCTAGACTAGAACCTGCAAGTAATACTTACATGGACATTTACAAATATGAAAGCATGGCATAGCAATTAAGTAATTTAAATTATTTGTATGTATGGTTCACATTACTCAAATTTTGTTTATTTATAAAAACATCGATTAATCGAAAGCTCGATTCGATCTTTAAGCATTTATAATAACCTGCTTTGCATTAAATTACCTTCAAGTCAGTCCCGCATAACTTACGAACATCGTTCAACAGCCTCCATCTCTACACCTCCTATGATATATAAGTATATATTGATTAACTATATATATATATTATATATATAAATATATATATATATGCATATATTATCTATTCAATTCATAATTAATATTTACATGTATTACAAGCGGTAAATACTGGCTCGGTACTTACTGAGCGGTAATTTACTGATACTGGCTCGGTACTGAGTTACATATCGGTATTGAGCATATATAATAAGCAGGAAAAAGGGGGCAGCGCCCCCTTGGACTCCGGCAGACTGGTTAATGTTCTAATTGCATACGCCTCGAAGGCTTACGCCTCGAAGATAGATTGATCAATCGAACTATTATCTTCATTTATAATAATGCTTTTCAAATAAATGCATAACAAAATTTCAGCCTATATATATATATATATATATATAATACTTCATTCAGTGGGAGAGAATTTAATTTCATTGGAGAAAAATGGAGACATTGAGATGGTAACCAATAAATATGAATATTAATTATGACATATGAAAATTCTATATCGACATATGAAAATTCTATATCATAATCTATTATTTTATGTGACTTGTCGTTTAAGCTTAATATATTTTGGACTGTTCATTTTATTGGTTTAAATAAATTTGGATTTAATTTGAAAATGACATAACTTTAATAGAGGCAACTCAATTATAAACCATTTATTAAATATATTAAAAATCCTAACACGAATTTGACTCAATTAAATTAAAATATGATCAATCCTATATGGTTAACCATCTTGTCATATTTGATGAATATCTATGTCCAACATTTCGACAAAAAAAAATTAAATGTAAATTTCAAATAAAAAAAAAACTATGATTAAATATGTCGAGTTTCAACCATTCATATAGGTACAAACCCAATTGGTTGAACTCGGAAAATAAATTGTATCTGCTAATCAAACCATAATTTTCATGTCTAATTCGAGTTAAATTATCATGTGACGATCACTATTATCATTCCTAAAAAACCTGGAACCAGAATAAGGCCAATAATTTTCTTAAGAATTGTCATATCTTGCAATTGTGACTATATTGTATGTACATATCCCTACATATCTATTGGTTGATCATAGCTCTACTATCTCCTTTCATTCTTTTCACTCCCAAGTCATTTCGGAACAATAATAAGCTATCAACTAGCTATCTCTAGGCACTACAGAATACCTCTTCTCCTATTTGCTACAGCATTTCGTCTATATCTCTCCAATAATCTCTTATAAGCTTATACAAACAGATAAAAACAGGCAAATTAATAGAAACAGCCAAATTCCTACCTTATTCCAGCCCATGCCAACAAGTTCACTTGGCCAAGGAAAGCTCCAAGTTCAAATGGAGTAGCTTCCATCTTTGTCGTAAATAAAGTAAACTTATGCCACATGTGGTTAAAATTTTGAGACTTTTCATGAATAGAGCACCTAAGTGATAAAAAAGAATCGAGCACAGACACCCTTCAGAATAGATCTCAACTTTATTAGCATGATTTGATTAATTTAAATTAATTTAAAGAGCTATAGTCCTGCATATCATCCTATTAAGCCATATCCAAAATTACTTATAGAATTCATTTAATCCATTCTTACATAAAGGCTATAATAGTGCTGTGTTGCCTCTTAATTGCTTTAAAAAAACTACTGTGGCACAATTTTGATATTTTGCTTTGTGGGAAACACATCGTACTTCCTTTTTCCAATGCAAAGGAGGAAAGCAAAGTTCAAAAATTATTATGCTCAACTATTAAAATTTATCTGCCTAGGTATTCCAGATGGAAACTACAAACAACCTTTTCATGTTATGCAGCTGGAATGCTTACAAAGCTATTACATCTATATAAGATAAGAATCAATATCAATACTATCATGTAGAAGAACAAATCTTTAATACTTCTTAAGTTGTGAATTTCCTTGGTATTATCATCCTGTCACTTACTCCTGTTGTTTATATGCTCTAGAATATACATCTTAAATTCTCAAACTGAAAACAAAATATCTATAATGAATAATTGTATTAGGATCAAAACAAATTTATTAGCAAGCACTGAACTTGATCCGGCTATTAGTTTTAAATGATTACAATGGCTTGCATGCTGCATCATGGGTGAGTTGAACCAAAACCTGAGCCCAATTCTAACCCACTTTTGAAATATGTGTAGGTTTTGAAGGGAGTAGGTTGGTTATGTGTTCTTGAAGTATCATATCCACAAGCCGGAGTTTTTTTATTGGCTCTAACTTATGTGTATATGAAAATTGACCTGGGTCCAATATTATAAATCCAAAATTATAATGCATTTGTTGTGTGCCAAAAGTGATATAAAGTAAGCAAAGTTTTTTAGTGATGCTATTCACAAAGAACACTTGCTTCATCCACGCATATAACCAAAGAAAATAGTGATTCTATCATACAGTGAGCAATTTGTAAAGTAATGATTGAGCTGTATCAACAAAGCCTTCTTTAGATAATTGAAGAGTTTCTAAAATAATTTTTCTACCTCCAAAGAGTATTATAGCTTTTGGAAGTAATTTGGCACTTTTATAAGTGAATGGTTGATAGGATATATATTTTATCTCGAAGATTCATGTTAGATAGAAATGCCATTTGATTGATGCCATTTTGGTCCTTCAATTGCTCAAGGGGTTATCAATCAAGGCATTTCACCTTCAAAATTGGTGCTTGACCATCATACCCTTGGTAGGAACGGATGGAAGCTTTGGGCATTAAAATCAATGTTAGAGATGATATGAGTTTTGCTGGGCCTTCAAGATTCTTATTGATTCTAGTAGGCTTGATTGAAGTATCACAATATTCTTATTGATTCTAGTAGGCATGATTGAAGTATCACAATAGATATTCAAGTGATATATATTAACTATAAGCATTAGTCTTTTATCTTATCAACATAAATGCAATAAACCACAATAAATAAAAAAATATTAAAGAGTTAAGTAGATGGCCTAGTGGCACTATTCTGATATATTTTTTATTCTAAGTTTTTTTTTAATTTAAAATTTTGTATCAAAATTAGGAGTGGCTTATGATGAGAAAATTATAAATTTTATCACTATCAAAGTTTGAGAAATCGATTTTTGAATAGAATCTTATTTTGAGCTAGATTCTCATTTAAAGATTTGAAATCCGTAAAGCAAAAGTGCAGGAGTAAAATATACTTTTTTTGAAGACATGAGTAGCCTTATATTAAGTTGAATTTGAATGAGCCAAGCTTGACACAAACTCAAAAAAAATTCTTTAACTCCTTTTAGTATCATGTTGATTCTTTTATTTAAAAATTAATTATTCTAAAATAGAGACAATAAGACGCCAGTTCCACATGAACCGCTGCATGTTAAAAACAAGATGTGATGAAAAAACATACCATTTTTCTATAAGAGAGACAATTCTCAATGTCATTTTCCTTGCACCAACAACCCCCAAGCTCATGCAAAGCTTACTTTTTCAAAGTTATGATATATCCATCATTACTCTGTTAGTGCAATATTTTTTTTGTTGTATTCACTCTCATAATGATTTTCATATATTTGCTTTTTTAGGTTACACCAACAAGAACAATAATTACTCCTATCTAATGCAAGTATTTGTGGTTGCAGTTCAAGGAAAAACAAAGTCTATTATAAATCAACCTATTAGTAATTAGGCATGTTTTGAATCTTAACTTTTCTCTACTTTTAATTTTTATTAATATCTTTCTGAAAATTAAGAATATAACTATTAGAGTATGTATTTCAGGAAGTTAACTAGCGCGATTGGATGTGTTCTTCTTGGGCCATTGTTACTTCGTTTTTCTTGGGGTGCTTTAATTTCATAACACGCCGAAGGTAAATTTCTTGATAGAAATTTTTAGTTATGGTCAAAATAGTGGTTATTTTTAGAAGAGTTTATTATGGAATTATCGTTATTAAAATTGTGCCACTTCTTTTTCTTAGCAACTTTTAATTCCCCTCATTATCATTAGAGGAATTGCTATCTTGGGCTTTTTTTTAATGGAAATGAAAAATATGTTTCCCTTATTGGGATCTTTGACATAGACAAGCATAAGTTCATGGAAATGATATAATGCAACTTTGTCATATATTATGTTAACACAATGATGTATATTAGCCCACTTTTGAGATTGTGAGAAGTTACAATTGTAAGTTTTCTTGGTTTATACATATGACCCTAGAGCATGTGAATATTCATTTTATGTTTAATAAAATTTAATATGTACTTTCAAACTTGTGTTAAATTCATTTCAAGTTTAATACAATTTAATATGTACTTTCAAACTTGTATTATTTTATGTAACTTTTTTGAGTGCAAAATGTTTTTATGATAAATTTATGAGGAAGTTTCATGTTGTGATGATGCAAGACCTAAATTAGCTTTAGTGTCTTTTATCTTTGGTTGTTTTTTATTTATCTATTTCGTAATTCATATTGCTTATGTGATTTAGATTTGTCTATGCTATGTTTGTTTTTTATATTTTGTGATCTGAATTCTTTTAATTGTGTTTTAATTTCGTTCTCACATTTCTTATTATATTTTAGATTTTAGATGACCTTTAATTTATCATATGGAGTGAATTTAATGTATTCATATTTTTCATAAAAAAGGAGTAAATATCATCTTAAGGTGTCTTGCATTAATAAGCATTTACATGTTTCTAGTTCTTATTTAGAAGAACTTAAAAGTAAATCCTCATCTAGTCGATATGCTATAAGCAATTCCAATTAATGCTTTCTTTTTACATTATTTTCATTGAGAAAGTTCTAGTTGTATTGAAATTCTCTTTTTTAGATAAATCATTATAAAAATTTCATTGAGAATGATGCAATTGTATGAAGATTCTCTTCTTTATTTAAATCTTTTAAATATATTGCTTATTGATTAATCCAATATAACTTTGGAGGATCAAATTACTTTAAAATATATTCATCTTATCTTGTTCATGACCTGTGATTTCATCAATTATCTGAGAAATATTATTGTGCTGCTTTCATCCATCGTCTCAGTTAGAGTTTTTTTTTTCTTTTTTATTTTGTAGTTTACTTCATGCTCTTGTTTTTTTAAATTTAATTTTCATTTATTTTCTATACATCACACCATGCTCATATTTTATTTTTCATTGTACTCTCTATTTTTTGGTTTCTCAACACATAACTTTATAGACCATTGCTTTATGTTGGTCACCAAAAACTAAGCAGCTCTTTACTAGTTTACTTGTTTCATATATGATTGTTAGATTTTACTTTTAAGAAGTTTATGCCATCAGAATTAGTTATCCTGTTTCATTCATTCTTATTTACTGCACATATGAGTACATATAAGAGTACAACGGTGGATAAAAATGAAGGGGCTTATTCTTAAATACTTGCATGTCATGTGTTATTCACAGATAAGAGGGATAAGCCTGGAACGAAGGTGGAGATTGTTGAACTATCAACATCGGAGTGACCATTGCCTGGAATCCATAGTGGATGCACATGTGAAGAATAATGATGTCAAGTTATATAACTTGAACTGAACTGACTAAACAAAAGTTTATTATGTTGGCTCAATTCTAGATTGGGCTTCAACATTTTTTTTTTGGATGAAATTTTGAGCAAATTCAATCATAAATTCATACACATATGTAAGATTTATAACTAAGATCTCTTTGTTTAAAACTTAATTTTCCAGATGCATGCCCCATTGGCATAATCATGATAAAAAACTTGTTGAGTTGCTTGCCAATAACTGTAAAAGCAGTTGCTTCATCCCATATGGATAGGATTTTCATTGTGTTTACCGCACAACATAAAATTGCAATTGCAATATGAAAACAACACACAAGGCATGCATGTATTTAATCTGTTGGTTTTGAAAATTAAGCTTTGAACGAAGAGGTCTTAGTTATAAGTCTTGCATATGTGTATGAATTTATGATTGAATTTGCTCAAAATTTCATAAAAGAAATAAAAAATGCTGAAGCCCAATTCAGAATTGAGTCAATATAATCAATTTTTGTTTAGTCAGTTCAGTTCAAGTTATATAACTTGACATCATTATTCTTCACATGTGCATTCACCATGGATTCCAAGCAAGGGCCACTCCGATGTTGACTGTTCAGCAATCCTCACCTTCGTTCCAGGCTTATCTCTCTTATCTGTGAACAACACATGACATGCAAGTATTTAAGAATAAGCCATTTTATTTTTATCCACCGTTGTACTCTTATATGTACTCATATGTGCAGTAAATAAGAATGAATTAAACATGATAACTAATTCTGATGACATAAACTTCTTAAAAACAAAATCTAACAATCATACATGAAGCAAACAAACTAGTAAAGAGCTGCTTAGTTTTTGGTGATCAACATAAAACAATGATCTATAAATTTGTGTTGAGCAACAAAAAAATAGAGAGAATAATGAAAAATAAATATGAGCATGGTGTGATGTATAGAAAATAAAGAAAAAATAAATTAAAAAAAAAGAAAAAGAAAAAAAGAGCATGAAGTAAACTACAAAATAAAAAAGATAGAAAACTCCAGCTGAGACGATAGATGAAAGCAGCACAACAATATTTCTCAGAGAATGGATGAAATCACTAATCATGAGCAAGATAAGATGAATGAATATATTTTAAATTAATTTGATCCTCCAAAGTTCTATTGGATTAATCAATAAATAATATATTTAAAAGATTTAAATAAAGAAGAGAATCTTCATACAATTGCATCATTCTCAATAAAATTTTTATAAAGATTTATCTAAAGAAGAGAATCTCAATATAACTAGAGCTTTCTCAATGAAAATAATATAAAAAGAAAACATTAATTGGAATTGCTTATAGCATATTGACTAGAGGAGGATTTACTTTTAAGTTCTTCTAAATAAGAACTAGAAATATGTAAAGACTTATTAATACAAGACACCTTAAGATGATATTTACTCCTTTTTTTATGAAAAATATAAATACATTAAATTCACTCCCCAAAACAGTGGATTGCAACAAGGGAAATAAAACAAAACTAACACAAAGCAAGATACAAGTGATCCTATATTCGAGAGGAGGACCGTTCTCTCCCAATCTCTAGACGCAAGGTCTAGAGCCCTCAAACCTTAAAAGACTCCAAGAAAAAGTCAAATCTAAGCCTACCTACCTTAGCCCCTTCATGCCCTTTAAATAGTCCTCTCCACCTCCTTAAAAACTTCATAATATAAGATATTATTTAATTAATACAAAGGATATCAAATATTTTAATTAATTGAATCCACCTCTTTAAAAGCTTCCTAATATAAGATATTATTTAATTAATACAAAAGATATCAAATATTTTAATTAATTAAATCCACTTTCTTAATATAAACTAATTTCAAAATTCCTTCCCTTCTCTCCTATTGCCGCCTTAAGTGGGGCCCACAAGCTGGGCGGAAACACATCAAGGAGGCGGCTTAGCCCGCCATCTTGTAGAACTGGACCGGTTGGACCGGACTATCAGAAGTTTATGGATTCATTATGTTGACCCATGCATCTGGGTTATCAAGTACTCTATTCAACTTAAAATCATCAACATGAACTGTTATATAGAGTAGGCAATTGTGATTTTAAGTTCCTAAGATTAAATCTTCATCTGAAAAGGTTACTCCAAGTACTTCTTTTAAGTGTAAAGCCACTTCAAAGGAACACTCTGCGAGTTGAGCTAAACAAATTTAAGGATCAAGTAGAGCCTTGACCAAAGTTTCTCTCATTTTAGGAGAAAGTACGAGTGCATCATATGTACTCAATCTTGCAAGGAGTTTCCTAAGGTAAGCTAATACATTATAATTCACTTTTGGTGGTCCACCACCCACCTGCTCTTGTGGAGCAAGTGTTGGTGGAACCAAGTCCTATCTTTCTTGGATGCCATTAGAGATGGTACAACACGACCACTTCTGAGATTTATTTATGTTATTTGTTTTGGTTTAGAAGTTGAGATCACATCAGCCAAATCTTCAGAATCTGATTATGCTTTCATTTGATTTGTCTCAAAGTCAGGTGACTCAGGCTCAATATCAATCTTTACTTCCTATATTTTGTATATGGGTAGATCATCATTAGAGCTTGATTCACTCAATTCTGAGAATTGGAAAGATTCATTTGTAGTTTGTTCATAATTAGATTTAGAACGGACAAATAACACGTATGCGAAAGGATCGTTCATTTCATTAACACATTTTAGAACATACATGAAATCAGAGAGAGTGATAGGCTTAGGGGATTTCCCCTTGCCATTTTGAAAGTCGATTCTTTTCTTTTCCATTTACCATTGAAATTCTATTTTTAAGAAGTTTCAAGGGTGAAGGACCCTTTCCATCCATCGGGTTATTTAAAGGAACATCAAAATAGGCCTTTTATAGGCATTTGAGTTCTTTCTAAAAACTCTAATGGGATAGATAATTTGTTTACAATCTTTAGGGAAGATTTAGACAATGATAGGCCAACCATATGCATTTGTGAGCAAATCACTAGTGCTGTCCTTTATGACCACACACTACTGAAGGTGAAGAAGCTACACTTGTTGATTCTGCTTTCTCTGTACTGGTAGAAGGCTTATCTATTGTGTTTAGACCTTTTGGGCCCCAAAAGTTGAGTAGTAAGAGCTATCATGGCGGGTGTCATCTCATCCAACCTCTTGGCTATCTTTTGTTTTTAGCTGTTATTGTAGAGCATAAATCTAAGGATTTTCACTCTCTTCATCCACTTCTAACAACTCATTTGTATGGGGGTCTTCTGAAAGAGAGGATCCTCTTATATCATAATGTGTAACAAAAATATCTTCCTCATCCATGAGAAAGTACGAGTGCATCATATATACTCAACCTTGCAGGGAGTTTCCTAAGGTAAGCTAATACATTATAATTCACTTTTGGTGGTCCACCACCCACCTGCTCTTGTGGAGCAAGTGTTGGTGGAACCAAGTCCTATCTTTCTTGGATGCCATTGGAGATGGTACAACACGACCACTTCTGAGATTTATTTATGTTATTTGTTTAGGTTTAGAAGTTGAGATCACATCAGCCAAATCTTCAGAATCTGATTCTGCTTTCATTTGATTTGTCTCAAAGTCAGGTGACTCAGGCTCAATATCAATCTTTACTCCCTATATTTTGTATATGGGTAGATCATCATTAGAGCTTGATTCACTCAATTATGAGAATTGGAAAGATTCATTTGTAGTTTGTTCATAATTAGATTTAGAACGGACAAATAACACGTATGCAAAAGGATCGTTCATTTCATTAACACACTTTAGAACATACATGAAATCAGAGAGAGTGATAGGCTTAGGGGATTTCCCCTTGCCATTTTGAAAGTCGATTCTTTTCTTTTCCATTTACCATTGAAATTCTATTTTTAAGAAGTTTCAAGGGTGAAGGACCCTTTCCATCCATCGGGTTATTTAAAGAAACATCAAAATAGGCCTTTTATAGGCATTTGAGTTCTTTCTAAAAACTCTAATGGGATAGATAATTTGTTTACAATCTTTAGGGAAGATTTAGACAACGATAGGCCAACCATATGCATTTGTGAGCAAATCACTAATGCTGTCCTTTATGACCACACACTACTGAAGGTGAAGAAGCTATACTTGTTGATTCTGCTTTTTCTGTACTGGTAGAAGGCTTATCTACTGTGTTTAGACCTTTTGGGCCCCAAAAGTTGAGTAGTAAGAGCTATCATGGCGGGTGTCATCTCATCCAACCTCTTGGCTATCTTTTGTTTTTAGCTTGTTATTGTAGAGCATAAATCTAAGGATTTTCACTCCCTTCCTCCACTTCTAACAACTCATTTGTATGGGGGTCTTCTGAAAGAGAGGATCCTCTTATATCATAATGTGTAACAAAAATATCCTCCTCATCCATGAGATCATCCTCATCAAGATTGAAATTCTCGATCAACTTTCTATAGTTATCTTCCTCCTTTTCCCTGCTTTCATCCTCTCTTGAGGCTATCCTTCAAGTATTCAATCATTTCTTTAACAGTTTTACCTATTGAGGGATTAACAAGATAATGATGGTCTTCTTCATACATGTTAATTTCCATAGGTGCTTTCCCTTTGTCTTTGGAATCAACATGGGTAGGAGGAGAATATACTACAGATGGAGCTATCAATTTGGGTCTCCATTCTTTCTTCACCCCAGATGAGGAGGTATGAGATTTTTGGCGTCCCACATTTACCTTATCTAAAGGTGGAGTCTGAATGCAACCCCCATAGCGTAGCTCATCGAGAGGACTAGAAGGTTTGTCTTCTTTGGGAGACCTCCTAAACCTAGTAGGTTCATCAGATCTACTAGAAACTGACAAAGAAGTCCAAGGGACCACTTGGCGATCAGGGTAATCAGCCTTGGTCTGCCATAAATCTTAGGTGGTAATGCTGAACTGTCAAGTAGAATTAGAAGCTCACTGACTGTTCTTTTCTGGCAAGGTTTAGAATCATAACCATCCACCAATGGTGACACAACTGGCTGTCGGGCGAACCGTTGCCTGTCTTTCTGCGATGGCTGAACAATCAATTTGTTGTCCTTGGGATTTTTGTTCTCCCTTAGGATTGTATTAACACATTTACAAATCACATTCTTCATAGCTTTAATTACCTTCTCTAGTGTCCTAAATTTGTGGTAACAAGGAATTTAAACTAAGCATGAAGGAATGCAATGTCATCTCTCTCATCAACAACAATTGAGTTCCAAGAAGATACAATAACGAAGGAGATCAAATGATGATGAGCAAATAAGAGAGTTGTATGCAATGAACAAAAAATGCATCATTTATAAGCAAGATCAAATGGCTCGTGAGCAACGTGAAGGAAGAGTTTTTGATGAGTGCTTTAATCTACCAAAAAGACATTAAGTTCAAAATGAGATGTGATCCCCCTACAGTTAACGTTAGCCAAACATATAGACCAACGCATTAGTCTCCTTGTGAGATCGAGTTGCAAGAAACACTGTTCCACTACAAAGGATACGTATAGTGCCTACAAGCAATGATAAAAGATTGCTCATGCATACAACCATCTGCTTGTATGTTAAAGTAGAAATGCTCACAAGCAATGGGACAAATAGGGACACTTGTGAATGAAGCATGAAGAATATATAACAAGTGCAAATGCGCATATTGCGTATAAACAAAGTGATCTTATCTACAAGCAATGCTGCTAAATCTATCGCCAATGTAGAAGATTGTTTTAGATACAAGCGCTTGCTGGAAGCGATAGAAGATGCATCGTATGCACAGTAAATCACATTCTTCATAGCTTTTTCCTCTCAGGTTTCCGTCTCTTCTGCAGCGAAAGAACATTTTTTTTTTCATAATAGGATCCACTTTCGCTGAACAATGTCGGTGATTCTTATATGTTTTATTTTTCCTATTTATTTTATTCTTCTAATCTTCTTCTTCTCTATCTTCTACCATGTCTTCTTTTCCATTTTCTTCCTCATCTTCATCTTCGCTTTCTTTTTCATCTTCTTAATCATTCTCTTTTTTTTCCTCCATCCTCTCTTATTTTTCTCATTCATTCTTTGATGGTAAAAAGTGATGAGGATTGTTGTTATTTAGTGAAGGAAAGATGGTTGATGTCTTCTTGCTATGGTTTTGAAATTGGGAAATATTATATGAAGATTCTTTTAACTTTCTTTGCAACCAGATGAGTTATGTGTAGGAAGAAAATGCTGAAATCGTGAACTATTATAATAAGATTTTCTTCGTTTCTAAAGAAAACTGAGAATGGAAGGATGGGATTATTTTTCTGTTATCATCTAGAAAGAAAGTTGTTATTCTAAAATTAGAAGCGAAATCATGTTTAGATATCTCTTAAAAAGAAACTTGAAATTCATGATTTGTTTGGATCTTTTTGAGAGAGAAATAATGGTTGTTACTATTTATCTTTGAGAATGTTTTGTACCAATTCATGAATACCTTGGGTTGGATGTCTTCGGTTTATAGCTGATTTATTCTCATTGCAACATAACTCCAATTTCTTACAAGAATGAATGGATACCTTCGTCCATCATTTTCTCTTTGAGAATTTCTGAATTTTCAGTGAATGCGAAGTTCTTTTCTACGCCATGAAATTTTTGTTTTGTGGATTCTTGCTATGAATATGGGGAATCAATATTTCTTGTTTGATAGAAGCTTGTGGTAATATACATGAGCTGTTATGGATTTTCTTGCTCTCTGAATTTTTTTAACATCGGAAAATGCTTCTTACGATTAGTAAGTTTTGTTGCTTCTCGATTTATGATCTCATAGAAAAAAAAGAGCAAAACATTTCAATGATTAGAAGAGATTTTGTGACTTTATTGTTATAAAAATTTCTTTCTTTGAGGGATTTGAATGTTTAAAGAAAGTATGATCAATCTTCCCTATTCTAAGATTTTGGTGGGGAAAATTTATGAAGCTCTTCAAAGTATATATGTATTTCTTTATCTAATAAATAGATGATTGATTCTCTCTTGCATTACATTAATCATGTGTTGAACACAATCTTCCACCTATAGTCATGTGATGATTGCAGTAATTTTTGGTGTTAAATGATTAGTTTGAAAAGTAATATATACTTTCTTGTAAATTTGATACTGTTAAATCATATTTACAGTTCCTTTTTTATTTTCTTCCTTTATGTTCTAAATTCTTGCAATAGAAAGAAAGGTGATTATGTGTTATTTAGGGATTTTTATGAATGTGATTGTCTTATAAATGTGACTTCGTGGAGAATGGAAAAGTATTTTGTCTTGTGTTTAATAACTTTATTTGTAACATTCAAATGCATTTTTTTATGTACTTCATTAGTTACTTGATGTTACGAGTTGATTATAAGGGAATGTGAAATCTTTGCAAAATTTATAACACATTGTGATGAAAGTACGTGTAAGATGATATGCATTGTTTCATATGAGGGTGTGGGACAAGAGTATTCAACATTGTTTTTTTAGTTGTTTGGGGAGATGTATGATTGTTGGAGTAGATTCATGTGCTTCATGTGTCAATTATAAGCATTCATAAATTTTTATAAGATGTTTCAGTGAACGTTTGAGAATGATGTTCAAGTTGTGCTCCATTTTTTTGTATGAGTAGTCTTAAGTCGTGTTTTGGGGGAGCGAAGGTGTTTGAATTTTGCCTTGTATTCATATAAGGCAGTGAGTAGTGTTTTGGGTGATTGTTAGAAAATAGAGTTTTGAAGAAAAGCATGGCTCTCTTTCTTTGTCTCTACCCCACACACTCTCTTTTTCTTCTTCACCCCCTTCTTGTGCCTTGAGATTAGTTAAAAAAATTACAAAATCACCTTTAAAATCAAAGTTCCAAAAGCAAAATCCACCAAGCTAGTGCAAAAGCCCAAAAAAGGTATGTTTTAATTTAATTGTATTTTTAATTACTTCGCCATCGGAGCATCCAATGAAATTTCTTCAGACAATACAGCTGACATTTGAATTGTTTGAAAACTTTCTTCTTCTTAAGCATCTTTTTAGTACAAAAAATTTAATTTTTGTATTAAAAATTATTTTATGCTGTAAAAAGTTATCACGAATGAATCTTGAGAGGAAAAAATAAAAACAAATAAACAAATAAATAAAAGAAGAAAAAAGCAATGAGACATTTTGTACAATAAAATTATCATCAAGCATTGTCATAGCGTTAGTGTAAAAATAAGATTTAATTGCGTCGTTATGAAAGTCAAAGGGATGTTTCACCTTAAGATATTTATTATAATTAAATCATTAATCATGCTATCAGATTCTCCTAAATCAAATGTATAAATGAAATATTAGATTCACACTTTTAAATTTATTAAAACATATAAAATATATAAAACGCTAACCTCGTATTCCTTTGAATTTTCTTTTTTTTTTTTGACATTTAGGCCATTTAAGTCAAATTCACACACACAATGCATACACAAAGACTCGAGCCCAAAACCTTTTAATTGGAAGCATAAGCTCTCAAACAGGCCAAGGTAAGCTATGAGCTATGTTTCCTTCGAATTTTTTGAACTAATCCTAGATATCTCGTTGCAAATCTGGCCAAGTGACGTCTAAGTAGTCCGCAAATCCTACGACGGCAGCTTGCCTCGATTATCTGCCTCTATTAGCATTAAAATAAGGCCAAAAGAGAGCTTCATTTCTGCTTTCTCCCTCTCCAAAACTCACACCTTCCTAGCCAAATAGATCCTGTCGCTCTTCCTTATATCTCCGACCTACCTCCTTCAAGATGTAGAAACCCATGCCAAAACCCTGTGCTGACCTTCTTCTCGCATCTACCTCTCCTCCTCTACCTCCGGCAGCTGCAACACTCACAATCTCCTCTGAGCCGAAGATCTCACCCATCATCTTCCCTACTCGACACCACTACAGTCGAAGCCAGCTTGATCAAGACCCAAGCCCGTTCTCCCTCTTTTCCACAAGCTTCCTACCTTCCAACCTCAGCTTCGATTCCAGTTTCACCTGACTCGATCGAAACCTCAAGTGCGATTCTTTCACCTGCCTCTGTCCTATTATGTCGCTTATCTCCAAGCTCTCATCAAATCCCAACCTCCATACCTCAAGCACAAGCCCAAGGCCCTCTCCACCTTACGATCTTTGCCTAGTCCTTCGATCTAGAGAGATGAGAGAGTGAGAAAGAGCCTTCTCCTCACCTAACCGCCGATCCAGTCGCTCCATCCGACCCTTATCATCGAGCTCTCCCTCTTCTCTAGCCCTAGCCAAATTCTTCCTCCATATAATCCTATCTCTACCTAGCCACACCTACCTATATACCCGACCAAATCCAGAGCCTGTTAACTTACCTCCACTTGTCAAGGTGATCACTCTCTCCCTCACATCAATATTTTGACATTAAATGTTTTTAACATTAGTGTTAATATTAATGTTGATATTAACATTAATGTTAATATTATTATCATAATATTATGATTATTATTAATATCATGATAATAATGGTATCATTGTTAATAATAATGATACTATTGTTAGTAATATTATTATGAATAATAACAATATTACTATTCATAAATTATTGATTTTTTTAATATGTATATATTTATAAAGAAAAAAAAGAGGAAAAAAAAGGAGAAAATATAGTTACAAAAAAAAAAAAAGAGAAATAAAAGATATATATATATTTGTACATTTCTCATAATCACCATCGTCCCCGTCGGAATTCAAAAGCAACGAACAATCAGCCATGCACGTTTTTCTTAGCACGGTGTGAGAGAATTCATTGTGATGCTCGTGACGAGGCGGGTAATCTCCTAAAGTCTTATTTTCAGTGTTTATGGCGTGCTGAGGGACCTCATATGTACTCTTTTCTCTAGCGTGGTGAGAGGGAACTCGATGCGACGTTTACAACGAGACAGGTGAGCCTTGTGCATGTTTTTCTTAGCACAGCGGGGCAAGATATAAGTACTACCCGTACGCGATGAAAAACTATTTTTCAAACAGGTGATTTTGAAGACCGTGCATGTTTTTCTATAGTGTGGTGGAATTGAAGATTTTTGGCAACGATGTCATCCGATACCAACCGTGCATGCTTTTTTCTAGCGTGGCGGAAGGCTCAGACTCTTGAAATTTTCCCTAAACTAGGGTGACGCTGGGAGGTTGTCGAACTGAAGATAGAAGGACTTGAACAAAATTTGGACAACAGAGGATTTATTTGGACAGTAGGGACCATTTTTTTTTAACTCAAATTTAAACAAAAAAAGGAACATTAACTCAAATGACATTAAGTGAACATTGCAAATTGAGATACAAGGAAGATAATAGAACATTCAAAATAAAATTATAACTTATAAAATAGTCAAGTTTGAGATTTGTAAACAACATAATCAAATTTTGTGGCATGATGTGATGCTCTCAATGGATAACATTGAAAGTTCGATTGGGATGTTAAGCCCTATGAACTTAGTCCCAAACTAACCAAGAGGGGGGGTGAATTGGTATTTTAAAAACTTCTTTTTAAAACAAGGAAATAAAATCATATAAACCAAATCACACCACGAAAATAATGCGGAATTTAAACGTGCGGAAGCAAGAAAAAGAACACAGAAATTTATAGTGGTTCGGTCGACTCGACCTACGTCCACTCCTTGGAGGCACCCTCCAAGTATTGCACTACACAAAAAGTGACTCTCCTTTAGGCCCCACGGCTAGGTGGAGAAACCTTCACAAGAACCTCCTTTTTGCCACCCCAGCAAGGCAGAGAACCAATCTCCTTTTGCTTCCTCCTGAAGCTGGCAGAGAACCAGAACCAAAAGCAACACTCCTTACCTCTACCGACCCTTCCACGGACAAGAAACTCTAGACGAAGACGACGCAGAGAGATCCTTGAAGCAACCCTTGTGAAACCCCTCACAAGCTCCCCCTCACAAGATCCTCTCTCTCTCTTCTCTCTCTCTTTCTCTCCTCAAGGCCTTCTTAGGTCAAGACAGCAGCCAAAGATCTTGAAAAACGTTGAACAAGAGCTCTTTAAATAGAAGAGCTTCAAAAGAGCTCATTAATTGCAAGTTGCCGACTTTATCGTCCAGGCCGATCTGGACATCGGCCTGGCCGATCAGTACAAAACAATGAAGATCGGCCAGAGTATAGCCCTGAATGGAAAACAGAACGATTGAAAAATAGCTTGATCGTCCAGGCCGATCTCACGATCGTCCTGGCCGATCAGTTCAAATTAGAGAAAAATCGTCCTGACAATAGCCCTGAATACGGGCTGGCCGATATTGATCGTCCTGAAGTAACTTAAGGTTTTTGACTAGATCGGCCTGGCCGATCCTGCGATCGTCCAGGACGATATGATCGTATCAATCATCCTTAATTACTTCCTTGATTTCCTGAACAATTATGACATAATTTGTGAATATCGTCCAGGCCGATCCGAGGATCGTCCTGGCCGATAATTTAAAGATATGGTATACCATACTTGTCTATGGCGGCTACTTCTTTCTGTTTTGAGCTTATCGTCTTGGCCGATACACGTATCGTCCTGGACGATCTGTTAACGTAGGCTGCCTTAATTAAGAATCCTTAATTAGACTCTGTTTTAAGTTGATCGGCCAGGCCGATCAAAGAAATCGTCCTGGCCGATATGAGTAAAACCAGAATTTCTAAGTCTCTCAAGTGTGTGTGTGTGAAGGGTTACAAAGCATCAGTCTTTTTGACTATTACAAGAGGACTCAAAAGGTAAAAAATAAAAGTACAGACTGACTCAACCCTAAACCTACGCATTTCTGAACTTGGCTCCTTTTTGATTATCCGATCGTCGATTCCTGAAAAGTTAGAAGCAACAAGCTGTCCAAGAAAAGCAGTGTTTGTCAATCATCAAAACATAAGACATGAAAAATAGATTTGCAATAATCTCCCCCTTTTTGATGATGGCAAAACACTAAAAAAGGATTTAATAGCAACCGAAAAAATAACCTCATAAACTTCTCCCCCTTTTGACATATCAAAAAGGAGGGCACATGAAAGCATAGTAAAAGAGGTTCTCCTCATAAACTTCTACCTTTTTTTTTTTTTTTTTTTTTTTTTTTTTTTTTTTTTTTTTTAAGAGCAAGGCACATCAATGATATAGTATTTCATGTGATTGATTTAAAAATTTGTGAGTTAACGTGTTTCCAATCTCATTTAATCCATAGAATAGGAGAATATCCATTCATGGTTTACCCTTAGCCAAAATCGTTGTCTTAGGGTAGAATCGTCTTTTGAAATCAATGACCTAACTCAAATAATTAATTGGATATGAGAAAAAGAATCTACCCACCACTTGGCATAAGGAAAGTATCTCTATAAAACAATGAGGTAGATTTGTCACGATCGAACGATAATCGAGATCAAGCCTTTGAGAATCAAAACTTCTAGGTTCTAAAAGATATAAAAAGGGAGAGTAGCTTGCTTTTGAGTGGGCTCATTTTATGCCTCTTGTCAATGTTGTGGCGCTTTGCGCATCTTTTTATAGATTTTTCAATTTTTTTTTGGCGTCTTTGCGCTTCTTTTGTTGGCATCATTGGCCAAATTTTTTTATTTTTGCAAGCTAGATTCTCTTTTAGACTCTTTTAAAAAACTTAGTTGTGAATATATCTTCTCAGATATTAGAGAATAGGAGCTCTCTCTCTAACATAGGGAAGAATTACCACAAGCAGGATTAATAATCGAAGACAAGAGTAACAAGGGATCATGATGTGACAAAAAAACTTTTAATCATTGTAAATACAAGATAGATTTGCTTAAGCAAGCTTTAGAAAGGATCTTAGTTTCATAAACAATCATTTATTTTGAGATAGACTTTTGATTAGAAAAGAAAATTATGCCACTAATACTACGTTAGGGAAAGAGACACAATCACAAGATATTCATACTATCTAGGTGTTTAAGTGGATGAAAACATATTAACTACAAAATGTTAAAGATAAGACAAGAGATATTATATCAGTGAAGATCTAAAACTAAGGTATACGAAAAGGAAAAAGAAGGTAAAAAAAAGAAAAAATTTAGCTAAAAAAGGTTTCATGCATTTATGTCAATCACACCCAATCTGGTCCTTAAAGAACTGAAAGTGTCGAAGGCCAGTGGTTTAGTAAAGATGTCTGCCAGTTGGTTTTCAGTTGTCACATGGTGTAACTCAATGTCTCCCTTAGTCACATGATCTCTAATAAAGTGATGCCTAATGTCAAT
Source organism: Dendrobium huoshanense (assembly GCA_016618105.1). Taxonomy (NCBI): domain Eukaryota; kingdom Viridiplantae; phylum Streptophyta; class Magnoliopsida; order Asparagales; family Orchidaceae; genus Dendrobium; species Dendrobium huoshanense. Next base: position 45,039,788 of record CM028343.1, on the reverse strand, counting down.
GTGTTTAGTTCTTGAATGCTGGATAGGATTTTTAGAGATGCATATGGCACTAGTGTTGTCACAAAAAATTGAGATGGTGCTTACATTTAATCCTAGATCCAATACCTGTTGTTTCAACCAAAAAACTTGGGCCACACAACTTCCAAGAGCAATGTATTCAGCTTCAGCAGTGGAAAGTGCAACAGAATTTTGCTTTCTACTAGACCAAGAGACCAAGGATTGTCCAATGAATTGATAAGTTCCGGAGGTGCTCTTTCTATCCACCTTGCATCCTGCAAAATCAGAGTCAGAAAAACCATAATTTCAAAAGAAGTGCTATGTCTAGGGTACCAAATCCCTAATCCTTGTGTCCCCAAAAGGTATCTAAAAATCCTTTTAATAGCAGTCATGTGGGATTCCTTAGGGTCAGCTTGAAACCTAGCACAAAGGCAAACACTAAACATAATGTCAGGTCGGCTTGCAGTTAAGTAAAGTAAATATCCAATCATACCTCTGTACTTCTTCTGATCAACAGATTTACCACTTGGGTCCTTATCCAACGGAGCACTAGAAGTCATGAGAGTGTTAATTGGCTTGGCTTTGTCCATCTCATATTTCTTCAAAATGTCTTTTATGTATTTTGTTTGATTTAGAAAAGTGCCATCTTCCAATTGTTTTATGCTAAACCCCAAAAAGTAAGACAATTCTCCCATTAAACTCATCTCAAACTCTCTACTCATTGTTTTAAAAAAATCATCACACAAATTTTTATTAGAGGATCCAAAGAGTATATCATCAACATAGATCTGAACAATGAGTAAATCATCTCCAACTTTTTTAAGAAAAAGGGTGGTGTCTACGCTCCCCTTGACAAACTCTCTCTCTAGTAAGAATGTGCTAAGCCTCTCATACCAAGCTCTAGGTGCTTGTTTTAAACCATACAAAGTCTTTTTTAATTTAAACACATGATTTGAAAATTGAGAGCTCTCAAAACCTGGAGGTTGTTCTACAAACACATCTTCTTTTTTCTCCCCATTTAAAAAGGCACTCTTGACGTCCATTTGAAAAAGCTTAAATCTTTTATAACAAGCAAAGGCTAGTAGCACTCTAATAGCTTCCAATCTAGCTACAGGGGCAAAAGTCTCTTCAAAGTCTATCCCTTCTATTTGATTGTACCCCTTAGCCACCAATCTTGCTTTATTCCTCACCACCACTCCTGAATCATTCACTTTGTTCTTAAATACCCACTTTGTCCCAACTACACTTTGTCCCAACTACACTTTGTCCCTTAGGTCTTTCCACAAGTTCCCAAACATCATTCCTAACAAATTGATTCAACTCTTCTTGCATTGCTAACATCCAAAACTCATCAGAGAGGGCTTGGTTAATGGTGGTGGGTTCAGTCATAGAGATAAAGGCAGAGTGGTTCACCTCCTTCCTAAGTCCATGTCTAGTCTTAACTCCACTAGAAAGGTCTCCTAAGATCAAATCCTTGGGGTGACTAGTAGAGTATCTCCAATCTCTAGGCAAAGTGTGTGAAGTTTCTCCCCTTTCATTAAAAGTTTCTATTTCTTGGGAGACTCCTTCTACTCCTCCATTGTTTAGGTGCTCACTCCCCTTCCCCAAATTTTCTACTCCACTTGTAATCTCTCCAACATCATCATCATCTACTCCATGTTTCTTATGATCAGACTCATCAAAAACTACATGGGTTGTCTCTTCCACCATCAAGGTTCTCTTGTTAAACACTCTAAAAGATTTCCCAACACTAGAATATCCCAAGAATACTCCTTCATCAGATTTAGGATCAAATTTTCCCAAGTGAGACTTTCCATTGTTGTGAATGAAAACCTTACAACCAAAGACATGAAGGTGGGAAAGATTGGGTGTCCTACCCTTAAGGATCTCATAGGGTGTCTTTTCTAATTTGACTCTAACATTCACCCTATTCAACACATAACATGCTGTGTTAACCGCTTCAGCCCAAAAGTATTTTGGAAGTGAATACTCAGCAAGCATGGCTCTAGCGGCTTCCACCAAGGTCCGATTCTTCCTTTCAGCTACTCCATTCTGCTGAGGAGTCCTAGGGGCTGAAAAATTGTGGCTAATCCCCTTCTCCTCACAAAAATCTCCAAATTTTTCATTTTCAAACTCTCCCCCATGATCACTATGGATGGTCAAAATCTCACATCCTAGCTTCTTCTGAATCCAAGTAGAAAAAGTTTTAAACTCCTCAAAAGACTCATTTTTATGAGAAAGAAATCTAGTTCAAGTGAACCTCGAGTAGTCATCAACAATCACAAAACCATAGACTTTCCCTCCCAAACTTGCTATGCTAATGGGTCCAAACAAATCCATGTGAAGGTCTTCTAAAGGTCTAGAGGTGCTAATGTCCTTTATGGGGTGAAACGAAGAGTGAATTTGCTTTCCTAATTGACAGGCATCACAAAGGTGGTCTTTTGTAAACTTAAGTTTGGGGACACCTCTAACTAGGTCCTTTTGGGTCACTTTCCTAAGGGTTTTCATACTTGCATGACAAAGCCTCCTGTGCCACAACCAAGAATCATCAATGACAGTTTTTAAGCAAAAAGAAGCAGCACATTCAATGCTATTTAAATCAAGCATATAGACGTTGTTTACCCTTTTTCCCTGCAAAATGGTGTTGTTACTTAAACTTACAATGCATGAATTCGTGAAGAATTGTACGATGAAGCCTTTGTCACAGAATTGACTGATGCTGAGCAAGTTGTGCTTCAATCCATCTACAATCAAAACATTTTCAATCATAAGATTCTTGGAATTTCCAATTATACCTGCTCCTACCACCTTCCTGGTGGTGTTGTCTCCAAGAGTAACCTTGCCTCCAGTCCTGGATTCTAGTACAACAAACTGGCTAGCATCACCAGTCATATGTCGAGAGCATCCACTGTCCAGGTACTACATACTCTCACGAGGTCTTTTGTGAGAGACTTCCTGCAAAATTATCAGATGTTAGTTTTAGGAACCCAAGCAGGTTTGGGTTCCTTCTTATGAAGAGAAGAATGCAATGCATGTGTGGTATGCTGTGGATTATGCATCTTAGGTCTCCATACCCAATGTGAACTATGATGAATTGTGCAAGTGTGTGAGATATATCCTAGCATGCCACAAGAAAAACATCTAACTCCAGGAAAGAGATTTCTTAAGTGATTTGAGTTATAATGCCTCTCTCTAGGTTTTGGCAATTGATTAAAAGTAGAAGTCATCCTAGATTTTTTACATGCTTCTAAATCATTTTGAATCTTCAAGTTTGTGTTTTCTAAAACTTCATTTTCAATCCTCAAATCTTTTTCTATTTCTTTTGACTTCTTAAAATCAGATTCAAGAGATGTGTGTGATATTTTCAATGCATCATGCTCTTCAACTAACTTACCATGATTTTTATTTAACTCATCATATTCATCAAGTAACGTCATGTGATTTGAATCAATTGTTTGATGGTCTTTAATCAAAATTTCATGCTCTTTTTGTAGATTTAAGAATTCTAATTTCAAGCTAGCATGAGTTTTCTTTAATTTCCTATATGATGCATGGATTTTTTCTGAAACTTCAAGAAGTTGATCGTATGAGAGTTCACATACCTCTTCTTGATCAATTTGATCTTTTCCCATAAAACACAAGTTTGTAGTTTCTTCCTCTGGTTCAGTCTTAGAAGAATCAGTACCAGATTCTGCCCAAAAGCTCCTTTGGTTTTTCCTCTTGTCCTTCCTAGACTTTGCTTTCTCATCACCTTTTCCTTTGCTTGATTGATCTTGAAGTGTAGGGCAATCGGATCTTACATGTCCAGGTTTCCTGCATTCAAAACAAACAACAACAGAAGATCCTTTAGTATGTTTATGATCCTTACCTTTTCTCCAATTTTGATGATGCTTTTGTTTCTTCCTTAGAAAGCTTTTGAATTGCCTTGTGATGAAGGCAACTCCATCGCTTTCAGACCCGGAAGATTCAGAATCCGATTTGTGTGCCTTCAATGCAATTGTTTTCTCCTTTTTCTTCTCACCTGCATCAAGATTTCTTTGATTCACCCCTTGCTCGTAAGCAATGAGTGAGCCAAGCAAGTTATCAATAGAATAGGTGTTTAAATCTTTAGATTCAGTGATTGCAGTAATTTTTGCATCATAAGAAGAAGGCAAGCATCTCAAAATCTTGTTAACTTTTTCATAGTTCGAAAGTTCTTTTCCTAGTGCATGCAATGAAGTAGCAATCTGAGTAAACCTAGTGTACATGTCAGAAATCGATTCATGAGGTTTCATACGAAAAAGTTCGTAGTCATGCAAGAGAATGTTTAAACGGGATTGTTTAACTTCATTAGTGCCTTCATAAGTAATGCACAATTTATCCCAAATTTCTTTACTAGTCTTGCAAGTTGAAACACGCATGTAATCCTCAGATTTTAAAGCACAGAAAAAACAATTCAAACATTTCGCATTTAGTTGAGCTAAATCTCGTTCATCAAAAGTCCATTCGGTAAAAGCAACTTCAGTTTTAAAACCGTTAATTTCACGAGAAGGTGGAGAATAACCTTCTTGAATAAGCATCCACATGTGATAATCAGTAGATTGTAGAAAAGTTGACATGCGAGTTTTCCAAAAATCAAAAGGTAGGTTATCGAACAGAGGAGGTCGGGTAATAGAATACCCTTCCGTAGTGTTGCGATTCCCAAAGTTAGACATGGATCAAATTCAAAAAGTTTTCAAACTTTAATTTTCGAATCGGGCTCTGATACCACTTGAAAGTTCGATTGGGATGTTAAGCCCTATGAACTTAGTCCCAAACTAACCAAGAGGGGGGGTGAATTGGTATTTTAAAAACTTCTTTTTAAAACAAGGAAATAAAATCATATAAACCAAATCACACCACGAAAATAATGCGGAATTTAAACGTGCGGAAGCAAGAAAAAGAACACAGAAATTTATAGTGGTTCGGTCGACTCGACCTACGTCCACTCCTTGGAGGCACCCTCCAAGTATTGCACTACACAAAAAGTGACTCTCCTTTAGCCCCCACGGCTAGGTGGAGAAACCCTCACAAGAACCTCCTTTTTGCCACCCCGGCAAGGCAGAGAACCAATCTCCTTTTGCTTCCTCCTGAAGCTGGCAGAGAACCAGAACCAAAAGCAACACTCCTTACCTCTACCGACCCTTCCACGGACGAGAAACTCTAGACGAAGACGACGCAGAGAGATCCTTGAAGCAACCCTTGTGAAACCCCTCACAAGCTCCCCCTCACAAGATCCTCTCTCTCTCTTCTCTCTCTTTCTCTCCTCAAGGCCTTCTTAGGTCAAGGCAGCAGCCAAAGATCTTGAAAAACGTTGAACAAGAGCTCTTTAAATAGAAGAGCTTCAAAAGAGCTCATTAATTGCAAGTTGCCGACTTTATCGTCCAGGCCGATCTGGACATCGGCCTGGCCGATCAGTACAAAACAATGAAGATCGGCCAGAGTATAGCCCTGAATGGAAAACAGGACGATTGAAAAATAGCTTGATCGTCCAGGCCGATCTCACGATCGTCCTGGCCGATCAGTTCAAATTAGAGAAAAATCGTCCTGACAATAGCCCTGAATACGGGCTGACCGATATTGATCGTCCTGAAGTAACTTAAGGTTTTTGACTAGATCGGCCTGGCCGATCCTGCGATCGTCCAGGACGATATGATCGTATCAATCATCCTTAATTACTTCCTTGTTTTCCTGAACAATTATGGCATAATTTGTGAATATCGTCCAGGCCGATCCGAGGATCGTCCTGGCCGATAATTTAAAGATATGGTATACCATACTTGTCTATGGCGGCTACTTCTTTCTGTTTTGAGCTTATCGTCCTGGCCGATACACGTATCGTCCAGGACGATCTGTTAACGTAGGCTGCCTTAATTAAGAATCCTTAATTAGACTTTGTTTTAAGTTGATCAGCCAGGCCGATCAAAGAAATCGTCCTGGCCGATATGAGTAAAACCAGAATTTCTAAGTCTCTCAAGTGTGTGTGTGAAGGGTTACAAAGCATCAGTCTTTTTGACTATTACAAGAGGACTCAAAAGGTAAAAAACAAAAGTACAGACTGACTCAACCCTAAACCTACGCATTTCTGAACTTGGCTCCTTTTTGATTATCCGATCGTCGATTCCTGAAAAGTTAGAAGCAACAAGCTGTCCAAGAAAAGCAGTGTTTGTCAATCATCAAAACATAAGACATGAAAAATAGATTTGCAACAAACATGACTTGGTTACAACAATCAATAATAATCAAAACTGGCAAGTGAACTGATTGCAAATAAATGTACAAGAACATCCCAACAACTGTTGCAAATCATACACAAGTGATAGTGATCAATATGTGACACTTGTATCAACCTTGCAAGCGAATACATCAAGCAATAGAAGATCTCCAATGCACCCAATGAATTATCCATGAGTGGTAGTAGGAACATGTGGTGATATGCTCATGATCGATGCTTTGAAAGGCACACAAATAAATGTGACATGCCACCTATAAGCGGAATACGATACATCAGTACTGCATATGAGTTCCTATGATTCATAATAGGAGATCTTCCATGCATGCAACATCTAGCCTACAAGTGGAAAAGAGGTTCGTAGCGGATATTACAATGTCCCTTCAAATGACGGTGATTAATTAACAAATGTATTTGGTGGTTTCCTACAAATATGAAGAAAATATGCAATGAATATAGCGACTTGCAAGTTAAAATACATTGAATGATTAGTGATAAATATAACATTATTTTGTGGTCAACATCAAAGCACAAGCAGACAGAAGCAGTGCAGGAATGACGAATGCAAATACCCATTAACAACATTGGATGATTAGTTACATGCATAAGTACATACGTGCTAGTGTTAATCTATAGTGAGTTGTGGATGTTACAATACCCCCACAACCAACCACCATTCAATAGTTAGCACATATGCCAGTCCATTGTAAGTAGAGGAGGACAACATGCAACAAATACATCAGTCTCCTTGTGAGGTTAATTTGCAAACAACACTGGTCCACAGCAAAAGATACATATATTACCTGCATGCAATGATAAAAGACTCTTATTACATACAATCACTTGCTCATAGATCAAAGCAGAAATATTTACAAGCAATGATATGTAATTCATCACATGCGCAATAATGACGAATGCAGCTCATCTAACAATCAACATTTATCCTCGAATAAACATGTTAACCAAGTGGTGAGGATAGATATGTTGCATGACTACATTAAATACAAGCTCCCACGAGCCGCTGAAGGAGGCCCATTATACATTCAATTTGTTATCTGTGAGTAAATATAAAAGAAACTGCAATAGATGCAAGTATATACAAACTAATAGCATGAGATTCGTTAGTGCACTACAATCTACTTGCAAAAAGAAACAATTGGTTCACGAAAGTCTTCTTATATAAAACAAGAAAATAACTATAGTACAACGCCACGTCGGATCCGCAACATCCCTACAAGCGGACAGAAGGCATGTCTAAGCTTCCAAATAGAACACTGCATTTAAATGACAGTTACCTGCACAATTGAAGTATCCTAAAATACCCCCACGCATGCACTGTAATATGTATATACAAAGGACATAAGGGGATATATAATACACATGCATGAGCCCTGATGAGCATGTTATGGGTATACATGTGACGTCCAGGGATTCTGCCCGGGTCAATAAATGAACCACAATTCGAGTCCGATCATTATATATGGATAGATAGGAGTCGACACAGCTCGAATTATCAAATAGATATATGGTCAAGCCGTCAATCAAAATATATGTTTTATACGTTTATATAAGGTCTTCAAGGTCGATGATAAAAAAAAAATCCTTAATAAAGGCATAAAGCCTATTAAACCGGATCCTCTATTGACAGCTCGAAAAGATCCATAAATGAAAATCATCCCAAACACTCCAATCATGACCGTATTGAATGCAATTCCCAACCGGAGGCGTTCATTTCAAATAATTCAGAATGCTACTCGAATACCCAAAATTTAATATTACATAAAACTCAAAAATCTCAAAATCCCAAAAATATTTAAATTTCAAAATTTAGTCACCAATCACTTAAAGTAAAATTTATTTACCCTCCACAACAGTTTGCTAAGGTGAACAAATTGAAAAATACTTTATCCCACAAAGAGTTATTGTCTGGTCGAGAATATTATTAAAATTCATTTTCAAACAATCTCCTGTCAGTAAGGACGTGGTACGTGTCCTATGACTGGTGATTTTACCGTCAAATGGTATTGCATGTAAACCGTTATAACCCAGACCCTCTGAACCGAGTGGTTCTGCTGCCAAATGACATCACGAGATGACAGTTATGGTCAGAGCCAATACGTTTTTTATTGGCATCAAATCCTTGAGATATGATTCAATAAAATATAATTAAGAGGGCGCTAAGGTGGATTCAAATTTCTCTCTAGACAAATACCCACCTCAGGTCTATAAGGTATCTTTGGACGAAGCAACCCATGACTGTCGACAAGGATCCTTATATCAGGTTGGGTCGACTATCTCCTTTGACTAAGTAGACCAAGGACCCCAATGGCCCGGGACGACGGAACCTTAAGATCTTGATCGGGTCCATCATCCATTCCCCCACCGTCCACTTTAAGTGGAACATGGTTAAATTTCCAATTTTAAATATTATATTTCCAACGTCTGACGCATCTGCTAGCGTTGCCGACTGTTGATGATGCCGAAATCCCCGCAAGAGGATCTCTATGTTCGAATGACTTTCACAACCAGAGACCCTAGCCACCAAGAGAATTGTGATTGGTGGAAGGATTTCTGTGATGACTGCAAACACCACCACTCTGCCAGCTGGGTTATCCGCACCCGGGAAAAACATTGTTGAAGCTTCCTCATCTAGAGGAAAACTAACAAGAAGGCAGAAGAGGAAGTTGAACACTGATATCCGAGCTCGAAAATAACAATTACCAATCCACCCATCCAATCTGTCGACCCAAAAGTCTGAAGCTACCATTTTCACCCGTAATGGGTTCACGGGCCTTAATTGGTTCAAGAGAAACCGCTCCATTAGTGAGCTGAAGAAATCATTCTGGGAGCATCGTCGCGAAGTTGCAGTCCCCCATAAGAAGAAAGAGCTTGAATCCCTGACCACCCGATTCTACAGAGTTTTAAAAATGATCAAGGAGAAGAGACTGAAGAAAAAGAAGTTCCAACTGCTTTTATTAATCGAGGCCAGGAGAACTCCGCCGAGAGAACACTTATTTATTGTGGTGGAGAGAAAGGAAAGAAAGCATATCCTGCAGGGTGAGCATCGGGGCGTGACACTTGACTCTCGGGTTTTGGGATCCATCGTCGAAAGGTCCCGATAGCAAGGAAAGAAAATTTGGAGGCCAAGATCTCACAGAGAAGAATGAGAAAAAGGAAGAAAAAGAGAAATGAATGTGGGTGTGACATCTGGTGTAGCTCCCCGAAGATCCACCCATATCCACAAATAATGTCAAAAATGGGTTCCAAATAATACCTACGATGACGACGATCGTCCCGATGGTCGACACCTTGGAGAATCCTCTGAGGGATCCCGTCGCTCACTGACCCCTCCAAAAGAAGAAACTAATTTTGATCGCAACCCATAGATCGAAGAAATCTCCTTACCAAATCAAGAATCAAAGATCCATTGGTGCTGCCGCTTGGATATCCGAGTACTAGAGGAGGAAGGAGAAGAAAATATGAAAGAAGAAGAAGGAATGAAAGAAATAAATAATGCCATAAACATGGAGGTCGTCTACATGGTAAAACATGTAAATGTTGACAATTAGGCCGATTATGATGACAAGGAGGACGAGGGCGATTGGCAGCCATGGTCCAGACAGGTTTACTGATGTCACGACGAAGATGGGTCCACCGTTGGCAGAGGTGGCCATTCCTTAAGGAGAAGAAGAAGTGGAGGAAGTAAAGGTGAATCCTCTCGTTGCCGAAAACGTCACACTCGTCGATATGCAGTGACAAATGAGATGGCAAATGAGAGCCAAGGATAAAGAGATCTCTCAGTTGAATGTGAAAATGACTGAAATAATGGCTCGGATGGCGATGATGATGCAGAGAAATGTTGTCGTCGGTCCCAAGCCCAATCCTCTTGCTGACCCTATGAATTTCTAAATGTTGTAAGTATCAGGAGTACGGGGAGATCTTGAAGGTGTTCGTGAGGCCCATAACATCGTCCGCCAGCGCACCCCACAAAATATTGTAAGTACTTCCGAACCTGTGACTGCTGCACGGGTTGAAGGAATCATTACCAAGAAGATTAAGGCTATCATAGCCATTGACCAAGCGGAGAAATTAGTGGGCAAAGGTCGCCCATATCCCGCAGAATATAATCAAATATCGTACTCGAAACAGTACTCCATGCCAAAGTTCCACACCTTCAACGTTAATAATAACCCTAGGCAGCACTAGCATAATTCAAGGCCACCTGTGGGAATACAAAGGGGAACGACTCCCTACTCTTCAAGCAATTCGTTAGCTGTTTGACAGTAGTTGCTTTTGAATGGTATGTTGAATTGACAAACTACTCTATGAATGTTTGGAAGCTATATTCGTGAAGAGGTTTTCCAGCGCGACCGAGAAGATTACTATCGCTGACCTCGCTTTAGACAAATAGAAGAGAGAGGAGTCGGTATCGAAATATATAACTCGCTTGCGCAACTTGAGTATAAAATGTGAGCAGCAGCTCGAGGAAGAATATGCCGTGTAACTATTAATGGGAAACATTGATGATAAGATGCAATCTTTCTTGTGCATGACTACAATTACTTTGAGAAATTAAACTTGTCAAGATCAAAAGACCACTTTGATAAGCCCAAGAATGCTAAAGCCTCGGATGCCAAGAATGGTGAAACCTATTCTGCCTCCTTTCTTAGGCCGAACAAGGGAAAATATGTGATTTATAATGTAGATAAAAGCAAGCAACCAATGCAATACGAAGAAAAGCCAAAATAAGTTTACAATCCTAACCCTCGGCCTAAGTTGATACTTGGGGGGGGGGGGGGGGAATGATAGGCCACGAAGGCACGAACTTTCCAAGGTGGAGGGGAACGCCCGAGGCAAGCAATGAGAACTAGTGATAAAACATTCCCATCCCTCAAATATAAGATGAACAAAAAATATTCATTTATAAGAGAGAGTCGTCAAGTTATTTTGACAGGCAGTAAAAGAAGGTCTAGAACTGTCGGAGTGCAAAAGGCCAGAGGTTTCGAAAGAAACTTGCGGCCCAAATTACTACTACACCTTTAAGGATTGGTTTGAAAGGAAATACCATAAGTGAAAGCTCACATATCAGATAATGTATTGAATAACCCCATAAAGGAATCAATTTGGGTAGTTACGACTTCTTCCGTACTCCTAGTTGAAGAAAGAAGAAAGGAAAAGAAACAAATTCAAGAAGAATAGTTGGTGATTGTGATCTCTAAAAAAACTCTGAAAATGCTGAGACAGCTGAAAGGAGTTATGGGTGTGAAATGGAAGTCTCCCACTGAGCTGGTGATAAATCCCAAGGCTTTGCCTGCGGTGCAAGCATCTACTTTTAAAGAACTCCCCAACCAAGTTGGAACCTCAAAGTCTAGGAGGGTAAAATCCTCCAGAAAGAAGACCAAACTGAAGAAAGCCAAGAAGAAAAAGACAGCAACCCAAAGGGTTATCGATAGTTTTGATGAATACTACCAGACTGCTAGACGCCCCATAAGGCTTGTTGATTTTATGGAAGAGCTCGAAGTTGAGGAGGCAAAAGAGACCGACGATGATCCACTCATCGTGGAAACTTGTTGGGTTATTTCGATAACACCGGTAACTTCAACCAATAAGGAAAAAGAAGTCTCTTCTGATTCCTATACGATTGTATCGTCAATGGATTACAGTGTATAGAAGGATCTGTATTTTCCATGAGAAGATGGATCATATCCCAATATTGCTTCACAGATGGAGCAGGTGAACTTGGGCAGTAATTTTGTATCAACATATGAATCTTCAGATAAGAGTCTAGACGGTCTCCAGCTTGTCGTCTAAAGTCAGTTAACTCAACTTGGGTTTCTCTAATTTGTTGGGTAACAGTACCTAACAAACCTAAGATCAAGTCTAAAGTACGCTGAATTTGTTTCGGGTCCATTGGGATACACTAGGTAACACTTGGGGGTGTTAAGGAATAGGGGCAGCACCTAAACCTATATGCCAACACTCCTAATGCTCACTAAATGATGCAGGAAATGTGTGGACAACAAACAAACAAAGTACTATTTCAAAAGTATGCAATGTGACTCAACTAACTAAACTTAAAGATGACTATTTAGAACTCTAAGATGAATCCTAACACATGCAAAACGAGCAAACCATGCTCTGATACCATGATGATGTGAAACCAACAGGAATTGTAATGAAATTATAAAATTATTGTAAGCTCGCTACTTTACGATTAATGAATCACTGGAAATAATTTTAAGAATTATCCGTTGAGGTTTTGTTCTGACATACAGTCACACTTTTAGGAGAACAAATCAATTTAAAACAAAATAAGAAATTACAATAAAGTTAGATGTACTGTAATAATAATCCACAGGTTAGTATCAACAACTTTCACCTCGAGTTTCCTTGTTTTTCTCACTAACGCTCTCTGAGGGCTTTAGCGTAGAGAGATTTTTAGCAAGCCAAACGATGCCACTAAGAGGGTTACGACGCCAATGGTCTTGATCCACGGGAGATTAGCCGGAGAAGGAGGCACAAGTTGACGTCCAACGAGTTGCCAATGTTCGGATGGTCGTTGTTCGTTGATTGTCTCAGCGAGATGGAATAGTATGCAATCTATGTATTCTTCGATGAAATCTTCAAACTCCTAGTCGGGGACAAAGAAGGGAGATTGAAGGATGTCGATTTGCCCTTGAGAATTATATGCAAATCCATGGTCGACTTCCGGATCGGCCATCCATGAACATGGGAGTCTCCTTTGCTGTGAACATTGGAGGAGCCGACAGTTAGTAAAGGGAGAAGGGATGGGAGGAGCCAGGTGGTGGGGTTTCTCAAGTAAACGTGGGAAAGGGAAGGGGCGGCTAGGGTTTAAGGCTAGGGAGGTGGGGAAGATGTTTTAGAAAATATGAAATTTATTTCAGAATTTTTTAAGAGAGGAAATGGGTGATTTAATTCCCAAATTATTCCCAAAATAGTTCAAGGAGGGGGCCGGCAATTTAGGAGGGTTTAGGGAGCATTTAATTTGAATTAGGGAGTTGATTGAGGGAAAAAGGAAGGTGAGGGGGGCTAGCCATGTGGTCAGGGAAATAGATGTCTAGGTTCAATGCATGTGGGCCCAAAGGAGTTAATTAAAGATTGGAATCAAATCTGAATTTTAATTTTAGATTTGGTTTAATTAGGGAAGCTTCCTAATTGGGTTTTAACAATAGGAAAGTATTTGGAATTCAAATATTTAATTGAATTCAAATAAGGATACTTTCCTAAATAGCAATGGGTTATTTTAGGAAGGTAATTAAAGTAATTTGGATTTTGAAATTCAAACTTTGTGAGCAAGGTAGGCGGGCGGCTAAGGGGGAACTAGGGAGGGTAGCCGGCGATTGGAGGGTGGAGGCCGGCGGTTAGACGGGTGGGGTGGGATGTCTGGTGGCTTGGGGTGGAGGAGGGGGTCAGTTAAGGGAAGAACGGAGGGGACGGTGGGGAGGAGTTGGCCGGCGGTGGGGAAGGGGATAACCGGCGGTTTGGCACCAAGGGGAGGGGATGGCCGGTGGTTTGAAGTAAGGGAAAAGTCGGACCACGAGTTCGGAGCACCTCCGCGATTGGTGGGTATTGCTTTACCCACACCTTGGGACTTCACCACTCAAGAACTCACAAGCTCAAGAGAAGAAAATAAGAAATTTTATCAAGCAATCATTAAAAAATCGATATAAAGACTAGAGCCGCTATATATAGGCCTCAACAACAAAGAAAACTCAAAGAAAAATATGCCCTCCGGACTACAACTCACTAAACTCCCTCATAGGGATACAAAGGTCAACTAAAATAAATAATGAAAATAATACTAATATAATAATATAAAATAATTCATAATATTTTTGGTACATTTAGGCCATTTAAGGCAAACTCACACACACAACGTATACACATAAACTCGAACCCTAAACCTCTTAGTTGAAAGCCTAAGCTCTCAACCAATAGACCTAGGAGAGCTGTGTAATAATTTATAAATAGATGCTCCTGATTGTGGCCGTCGATCTGCAATGTTTCTTGTGATAGACGTGCTGGAATCTTCTACTGATATCCTCATCAATTATGTAATTTTATATAAACAACTCATGCTTTGAAAAAGCACCAAATAAATGAAGATGGGTCATTTTGGGATTAATCCACTATCTGAGATAACATGCATTGATGTTTCAGGAGAAGATGTGGTCAACTGATTCAAATTTTAAATTTTTTTTTCTGGAAGATTCTCTATCAAATAACCTCCAACTATATGAGACGGGTACTTCAGTCAAGCCTACTAAAATCAATAAGAATCTTGAAGGCCCAACAAAACTCATATCATCCCTAACATTGATTTTAATGCCCAAAGCTTCCTTCCATACATCCATTACTACCAAGGGTATGATGGTCAAGCACTAATTTTGAAGGTGAAATGCCTTGATTGATAACCCCTTGAGCAATTGAAAGACCAAAATGCCATCAATCAAAGGGCATCTTGGTCTAGCATGGATCTTAGAGATAGACTATATATCCTATCTACCATTCACTTGTCAAAAGTACCAAATTACTTCCAAAAGTTATAATACTCTTTTGAGGTAGAAAAACCATTTTAGAAACTCTTCAATTATCTAAAGATGGCTTTGTTGATACAGCTCAACCATTACTCTACAAAATGCTTACTACTGGCTTAAGCATCAGAGTATCATTTTAGGAAAACACTCTGTATGATATAATCACTATTTTCTTTGGTAATATGCGTGGATGAAGCAAGTGTTCTTCGTGAATAGCATCGCTAAAAAACTTTGCTTACTTTATATCACTTTTGGCACACAACAAATACATAATAATTTTGGATTTATAATATTGGGCCCAGTTCAATTTTCATATACACATAAGTTAGAGCCAATAACAAAACCCCGGCTTGTGGATATGATATTTCAAGAACACAGAACCAACCTACTCCCTTCAAAACCTACCCATATTTCAAAAGTGGGTTTGAATTGGGCTCAGGTTTTGGTTCAACTCACCCATGATGCAATCATGCAAGCCAAGGTATTATCAAGTTCAGTGCTTGCTAATAAATTTATTTTGATCCTAATACAATTATTCATTATAGATATTTTGTTTTCAGTTTGAGAATTTAAGATGTATATTCTAGAGCATATAAACAACTGGAGTAAGTGACAGAATGATAAAACCAAGGAAATTCACAACTTAAGAAGTATTAAAGATTTATTCTTCTACATGATAGTACTGATATTGATTCTTATCTTATACAGATGTAATAGATTTGTAAGCATTCCAGCTGCATAACATGAAAAGGTTGTTTGTAGTTTCCATCTGGAATAATTAGACAGATAAATTTTAATAGTTGAGCCTAATAATTATTGGACTTTGCTTTCTTCCGTTGATAATGTTGAACTTTTGCTTTGGAAGTAAGCAGCTTTTGAGATGAGTGGCAATAAATGATTATAGACAACACTAGCAAATTGAGAAAGTAGAGCCCAACAAAAAGATGAATGAATCAAGGAGTAAACAACAATCATCTTTTATTTTTATCTTTCCTTAATTTTCTCTTTCTTTCCATTTTATTTTTAATTTTTAAAAGGCACCGTTGCTCTCTATTCCTTCACCTTTTCACACCCCTTTAATACAAAACTTATAAAATTTTAAAAGTTAAGGAATTAAAATGGTTTTTTAAATAATCCATGACCATTTTGATCATTCTAAAGAATTACGAGATTATTTTTGTCCATACCTCTATCCTAAATGAAAAAAAAATTTCCAGTGACATACGTTTAAGTATAGATAAAATTATGTGTCAGCAAGCTCTAGAATATGATTTTGTATTAGAAGTATTTACAATATAATTACAAGAATTATTTTGTTCTTAAAAAAAAAAAAAACAATTAAAATTATTATTTATAATACAACAATATCAAAAGCGAAGAAGTGAGAAACAAAGCCCATAACCATCACAACTGCTTTAGAACGAAGCAAACAGTTCTCGGCTTTGCTTTGGCGAACCAAATTGCAAATATGAATTGCATTTTACCATTCAATGATGGCCTTCTAAGGATAAGCCAACGCAGAAAAGATGCTCAGCCCGCCCATGTGGCCCGTTTCTCCTTTTCTGGCTTGGGGTCACAGGCTAGTTGCACACAAATAGAATGTAACGTGTGTGGGCCTACGAAGAATACGTCACTTACCATTACTTGCAATTAAAAATTCTTTACCATCCATAGTGGTGATCTCAATAAGAACTCAAAGAGTCGACTTATGATTCCTTTGGGACAATGGTAATTTTTTCTAAATGTAATTATATTATAATAATGGTATTTTAAAAAGCTAATATAGAAAATAGTTTCATAAGAAAAAAAATTATTAAAAATAATTAAAAAATAGTGACCTAACAAAATTATTATTACATTTTGAAAAGCAAACTGATAAGAAAATTATCGTGAATGAGACTTCGTTTAGGAAAACTTTTTTATTGTTCTGTTTTTTAAATTGCAATCATATATGTTTGTGTTTATACTGGCAAACTATATGTGACATAAATTATCAACTCATTTAAAGGGTCCATAAGTTGAGATTTTCATAACCAGTTTCATAATTGCTAATATTGTGCAGCTCTTGTCTTCAAAGGGTATCTTTTATTTGTGTTTCTTTTGATTTTGATAAGAACTTGTATGGATGCATAAAATTGCAACTATTCTCTGTTATTTTTTATGAATTTTTTATTTACTTTTTTTCTTTTTGATCACTTAGGTGCTCTATTCATGAAAAGTCTCAAAATTTTAATCACATGTGGCATAAGTTTAATTTATTTTCCTGCTTAAGATGTAATTTTTTTTCATAACTTTTTGTTAAATTAATTAAATAATTAGACTTATTTTTATCTTTTTATTTTATTTATTTTTACTAATTACATATTCATGGTTGTATGCTTTATAAATAAAGAAAAAAAATTTATTGTTTGACTTAGAAATTAAAAGAAAAACATCCCTAAAATTTCAAAAACTAAAAAGTTTTTGAAAATGGCTGATTCTATTCAAGATCAAGATTATTCTAAACCTCTCAGGAATATCGCAAATTCTTTAGTAGACATAATTCATCAAAGCATTAATATAATTGCAATAAATACTAATAATTTTGAATTAAAATCCATCATAATTTAAATGGTTTAAAATTCTCAGTTTTGAGGAACTCCCATTGAAGATCTCAATTTATATATACACAATTTCTTAGAAATTTATGCAACATTTAAATATAATGGTATTAGTGATGATGCTATTAGACTTATATTATTCTCATTATCTATAAGGGATAAAGCTAAAATGTGATTGAATTTTTTACCCCAGACTCTATAACCACATAGAATGAGTTGTCTCATAAATGTTTTCAGCTTCAAAGGCTGCCAAACTTAGAAATGACATCACTTCTTTTACCCAATTTGACGGAGAATATATTTATGAGAGTTGGGAGAGTTTTAAGAATATGCTTAGAAAATGCCATCATAATGCTTTACTTGATTTGTTGGTAATTAAAATATTTTATAAAGGATTAGTAGGATCACTTAGATTCATAATTGATGATGTAGTTGGATGATCATTAATGTCTAAGCCATTTGAAGACGCAAATGAATTAATAGACAAAATGGCGACCAATAATTTTTAGTGACCTACTGATAAAGTGAATTCTAAGAAAGTGTAGGAATTTATGAAAATGATGGTTTAATGATTTTGACTGCATATTGCAGCAATTTCTAAGAAGTTGAACACTATAAGAGTGAGCGTTGGATTAGGGAATGATTCATTTATATATAATTGGAGGAGCAAAATTTAATTGAAAATAATAATGTGCAGGGGATTGAAAATATTAATTTAATTAAAACATAAAATAATATATATTCCAAAGCATATAAATCAGGTTGGATGAACTATCCTAATTTTAATTGGTTAAATAATAATTATGGAAATAATTAATAAAATTATGGTCAAAATAATCAAAGAGTAATTTGAAACAATTCTCAGCAACCAAATGTTAATTTAAGACATGTACATACTCTTGTATTTAACTAAAGCAATCAGT
>CM028343.1:44931109-45020960 GCA_016618105.1 Dendrobium huoshanense | reverse complement strand
CTCAATAATCTTATCCAACTCAATGTTCTAAACCTGGTTAAACTGAGATTCATTCCATCTCTGAGATAAGTGGAGGTATACGGGTGCTCTTGTCATCTTCAGTGTTCGTGGTTGTCAGAATTGTTTTCTTCAAATTTACTCAAACTTCTCTTCAATTCTGCCTAGAGGTGTCCTTTTTCGTACATCGGGTTATCTTCATACCCAACATACTCACAAATTTCAACCACCATTGTTGTAGGTGATATATGTACTTGTGTCACAGTGGTTCGTTGTGCCTACGATATACCCACTGTTGTTATCCACAAGTGGCTCGCGTTTATTTACAGGGACCCGTTGTATTCACTACGACCTCCTGAAAGTGTTCGGAGAATACCTATTGTTTCTGCATCATATCCACCTTTCACCAATCTCAGGTGGTTTTGATAATTGCACTTGTTTGTAGGGACGGATCTTCTACCATCAACAGTGTTGCCATTTCAATCTATAGGCATTGTTGCTTGTGTTGGAGATCTCAATAGCGCATATAGGACACACATATGCATTCTGCAACCATTTGTTATTCTTGTAGGTACGATGCACCTGGTCTCGTAGAGACTGTTGTAAGAGTTCACTATATTCTTTGTTTGTATGCATTGATGTCTTGTAGTGTCTGCTTGTACCTCGATGTTGGTTACGAAGATGTTGCAATATCCTTCCTACAAGAGCTAGAGGGTGTTTGTATTTGTCGCATCTTAGTCACATTCATTTGCAAGGATTCATGTAAATGTCGCATATCATTCCTCGTGTATACTAAGCTTAACATCTTCATTCATCTGTATCCCAATTGAGATGATCGTTACAAGTTAATCCATGCCAAAGTTTGTAACCAACACATGTATGGGTCCCTTATTCATTCGAGCTCGAGTCCGAAAGGCTCAAGTCACACTTGCTTAAAATTCAGCTCAAGTTCAAGTTCAGATTCAGGTCAAATTTGAATCCCATGTAATGTTGTTTGCCATATTTAAGCTTGCAAGTCTTCATCATTTGATTCAAGTTTAAGTTCATTGAGTCTTGTTGAGTTTATGTCCAGAGGATCTGCACGTTCAAGTTTGAATTTTGCAAGTTCCTTGTGTTCAATTCGGTTCGAGTTCATGTCCTCGATAGCCTTGTTCGATTAAGTTCAAGTTCTTGCAATCTTATTGAGTTCAAGTCCAAGCAACCCTTTTAAGTTTGAATTCATTTAAGTTATTTTGGTTCAACCAAGTTCAAGTTATCTGAATTCAGTTCAAGTCTAGAAGTCCCCTGTTATCCTTTGTATTGCTGCTCAAAGGATGTCTTCATATTATTTAAATCTTGTGTACTTTAGTGAAAATTTTGGTAGCATCCTAGCATATCCCCCGTTTGGGGGAAATGTAGGAGAGCTGGGCTTTCCCACCACGCTACTTGAGCGTGTATGTTATATGTCCTTAGACACCGCGGCCGTACATCTTTTCATCCCACCACGCTACAAGAGCGTGTATGGGGCCTTCAATGGTACCCGTACAAGAATACCATTGGCTCTCTCCACCACGCTACAAGAGCGTGCATAGGGCTTACCCACCTCGCCGTATGCATCGCACCGGGCTCCCTCCTACCGTGCTACGAGAGCGCGTATAGATGGTTCTCCGGTCCATCACAAACGTTGAAAATGGGATTTAAAACATCATACCTTGCGTAGTAGTGTCAGCGGTGCTGATATCGAGGTCGAGGATTGTCCCCACCATGCTATAAGAACGTGTATAGGGCTTATCCATCTTGTCGCACCTATCGCACCGGATTTCCCCCCACCGTGCTACAAGAGCACGTATAGGGGGTCCACCGACACGTCAAGAACGTCGAGGGCATGATTTGAAACTTTATACCTTGCGTAGTCATCGGCGACTGTGTTGGGGCAAGGACAGCAGTCTCTGCACACTGATCGAGGCAAAGGAGGGCAAGCATTTTTTCTTTATTAATTATAATTAATGTTAATTAATAATAATTAATTAATTATAATCATCTCTAATTGGTTATATTTATTAATTATTAATTAAAATTAATTAGAATAATTATTTATAATTATTTATATTTATTTTACATAATAATTATGATTTTTGATTAATTATAAGAAATTAATATTAATTAAATTTAATTAATTATAACTAATTAATAATGATTAATTATAATTAAAATAAAATAATTATTAATCCCCCGATTCGGCGGGTTTAGGGATTTGGCCAAAGAAGAGTGCGTGAGGGAGAGAGTTACCTTCATAATCAGTGAGTTCACGCCCCTACTTCAAATCAAAATGTAGTAACTTTCGATCCAACAGCAGTGGAACGTCGTAGAAGGAGCGTTTAGGGGTTAGGGTAGTGAAGAGGTTCGGTGACTTTACGGGATTCAACCGAAGAAGCTCGCGGAAGGCTGAAAGTTACCTTCACAATGTGCGGGCTCCCGTCGTTTCTTCCGATCAAAATGTAATGACTTTCGATCCCATAGGTTAGGGGCACCGTCAAAGGAGCAAAGTCGACCGACAATGAAGAAGCTGACGAGGCATGCAGCAGGCGGAAAGCTACCTTCGCAAAGATTGAAATCCAGTCGGTGCTTCCGATCCAACAAGAAGGAACGTCGTCAAGAGAGATGGGGATGTTAGAGGGAGAACGAATAGGTAAGAGAAGAGAAAGAGCGACAACTAGAAAAAAAATGAGGGCCGAAGGCCCTTTCGTTCTCCCTTTTATCGATCGAAGTTGAACCATGGCGTAGGACAAGCAGATCTTAGCAATCGCGCGAAGGATGTCGTCGAATCATGTGTAAGGCGGCGTTCGTAGGGGTATGAAGCAAATTTTTTTGTTTTATTTATGTTTGTTACAGTGGGCGGGTCAACATATACTTAGAAAGAAAATAGTTTTGACGTCCACAAACACTGAAAATGATAAGTGCGCCTAGATACCTTTATTCATTTTGAAGTTCAATTATTTGAATACAGATGTTACATCTTGTAGAAGTCTAATACACTGTAGATCTTCAAAAGAGTTCTCCTCAAAGCAACAATTATTGATTTCAAGGTATATGGAATCAGTAAGGACGCAGACAACCAAGGTTAAAATGATTGATTCTTTATTTAATCCAACAACAAAAAATGATGATGATGGCATAATATGAAAATTCCAAATATGAAAATTGCTTCTTTTTCTAATGATGAGATAATTGACCAAGAGTTTATCTCTATTTAGTTTCTTGAACATGGCATGTTTTTGGCATCATCATCATCCATTTGAACATTATAATAGGAGTGGAGCCACGTTGGAGAGGTTGTGCAAAATAGTATTGTTTTAGGTTTTGGAAAGAAGGTCGGCACTATATTGGAGAACTACTTAATAAGGTAATATTTTTTATTTTATTTTATGTGAAAAATATCTATTGTTGTTTATCATTGATTTCTAATAAGACAAATCTAGTGAAAACCATCACATAGGTTTCATTTTTTTTGGTTTAATATTTAGAAAATTTTAATTTTCGTCGGAAAGTCCGTTGGAAATCCCGACGGATTTTTTTCCATTTGAAAGTTAATAAAAAAATCCACCGGAATTCCACCAGAAATTTTTCGTCGGTAATCCGCCAAAAAATCTGCCGAAATTTATAACGAATTTATTTCCGTCAGAAATCATTTGTTTTCTTGTAGTATGAAGTTTTTCTTTTGCTCCCTCACCTTCTACCTATGGAAATTTACCTTTGAAAAATTGGGTTGTGTGGATGTCTACTTTTATATTTATCTTGTGACTTAGCTTTAGCATATTTTATTTTCACATATAAAAATATTCATGAAAATTAAATGATTTTTTTTAATCCACAACAAACTAAATGAACCCTAATAAAAAAAGTTACACATTCAACCATTAGCATGAACAAATCAGTAAGATAAAATGAGTAACAAATAGATATGCACCTACTCTTATTTAGTCTGTTGGCATCTGAACCGACAAACGCCTATGTTTGGTCAATTTATTGATGTCACAGTAAAATCAATTAATGAAATTATTTGTACTTATAAGAAAATCAGAATATTGATAAAAAGTGATTGAGATGAGGCTCAAAATTATTGGATTAGCTTTAAAATTTATATAATATTAATTTTTAAAATATAATTTTAAATTCATTATGATTAAAATTTTCTGACAATGCTTCTACTCATTCAAATGTTAGCTTTTGTGACTTTCTTTAGAACAATAGACTTTCACCAACATATTCTCTTTACCGAAAAATCATCAATGGTTTTTTCTATGTTGTCCACTTCCTGATGCCTGTAAATATAACCTTTCAATTATATATGAATATTTTCTCTTTCTCCCTCATCTTCTACCTAAAAAAATTTTATCTTTGAAAAATTGGGTAGTGTCAATTTCTACTTTTATGTTTATCTTGTGACTTAGCTTTAACGCATTGTTACAAAATATTGAAAGGTCAAAGGGTATAACTAGATGAACATTGAATGATGGAGTTAGAACATTGAGATTGAGAAAATTTTGTGGGAGTCATTAATAGAAGTTAATTTAGATGTCTTTTGAAATTTGGATGACTTCTTAAATTTTTTATGTATTATTTAGCAATTCTATATTTTAGGATGGTTAAGAATGTATTTATGATGGCTATCTTTCATAGAGTTTTTGCTAAAAAATTCATGAACATAATAAATACATATGATATCTTTTTGTATTAAACATTGATATTTAAGAATGATTTGTTAGGATATATTGCTAAGAACTACTATTATTTATTCTTTTTTATTTTGACAACAAACTTATGCTCGATTGGTTGTTTAGATTGTTCGCATATTATGATTTTCATCACATTAATTATATAATGACACTAAAAACCTGATTTGTATTACAGTTATGTCATAGAAGCTGAATATTTTGATGATAGCGTTAGAATCTCAAAGAGACAGCAATTGGAATCAAAACTTCTTCAGGTACAATAAAAAAAAAAGTTTTTTGAGTGAATTCATATAAATATTTTAGTTTCCATTTAAAACTCATGTATGTAAGGAAGATAGGGAATCAAATAGCATGGTGATATACTAAGTTTCTCTTAGAATGTCAAGTTTCTCCTATTTCTGTAGTATATAATGGATATACATTTTTTTCTTTCATTGTTACAATGGTACAAAATATTTAAGAAATCATTGCATACACTAATTTTATTGTTAAAATGGAAATATACTGCATGTTTATCAAATAATTTCTTAAGTTTTGTACTTGCAATTTGTTCAACCTGCTTACGATTCCATGTTGGGCCACCTAAGAGCCAAAACTTTCAAAGATTTTAAAGGTAGATTTGAGAAGGATCTGGGAAAGGATTTATGGCTGCTGCTAATGATTGTACTCAGTCTCTCTTGTCTACATTCAATGAAGGATGCAAAGGTATTTAGCTAGAATTTTTTATTAGATTTCTTGGGCTATCTTTATCACAACAGTTTCTCTTGTTCAATGAATGGATGCAACATGTTGATGTTGAATAAATGCTAAAATACAGAAGTAATAATTAAGCAAGCATCTTTGGAGTCTTCAAAAGTATTTAAAAATCTTCAGCGCGATATTGATGCACATGTCAAATCAATTTGTAACGCAAAATTACCGGAGCTCACTTTTCTTACATGAGGTATGATGTAGCTATAATAAACTTTTTAGTTGTAAAACGAGAATAAATTTCTTATTGTAATTTTATCAATGATATTATAATTATCTTGATTAGCATCTGCATAGAAAAAGATGTGCTTATTGTTGCATTGTATATCTCATACAGGAAAAAATTAAATAAGACTCTTTTTTAGCCGACAAAAGCTCTTCTAGATGCTGCTAATAATAGCACGTGGCCAACAATTAGAAGCCTTCTTCAACGGGAGACAAAAACTGCTTTATCCAGTTTTGCTTCAAAACTTTCTTCATTTGATCTTGATTAGATAATTGTTCAAAATTTTGTTGCAAAACTAGAAGAATATGACAACAACATTATTGAATTTATGGTAAGGGAAGATGCTAGTAGGGCTCTAATGCTTATGAATGACAGGTGATGATTGTTTTCATTGAGTATGTCATTTTAAAGTTCTCATTTATTAAATTTGTTTAATCATATGCATCATATTATGTAAGTTTTTAATTGTGTTTAGCCATTTTTCTGATTCAAGACCAATATTTTGAAATAGAAAAAAATACTTAAATATAAATATCGAAAAGACGCGATTAGAAGTATGCCATAAATTTGTATTTTTTTTATTTCACAAATTAATGCTTACATTTAATTCTTATTTGTATAATAAATTGTTATTATTTTATTTTTACAGCCATAAACGTTATTTTTTATTATTACGGT
This sequence comes from Dendrobium huoshanense, assembly GCA_016618105.1. NCBI lineage: Eukaryota > Viridiplantae > Streptophyta > Magnoliopsida > Asparagales > Orchidaceae > Dendrobium > Dendrobium huoshanense. The sequence continues at coordinate 45,014,594 of CM028343.1, read as the reverse complement.
TATTCGTTTTAATGAAAAAAATGATAATATTGAGAACACCATACGACTTGTTTTGTTGGATGTTCTCAGCATTCAATCATTGGACCCACTAGCTTCCAGCACTTGGGAAGATGTAAGATTTAATAACGCTTTTGTTTTAATGTAATCAATCTGGTTCATTAGTTTTGCTCCTTTATTAGTGCAATATATTTTTTGTTGTATTCACTCTCATAATGATTTTCATATATTTACTTTTTAGGTTTCATCAACCAGAACAATAATTATTCCTATCCTATGCAAGTATTCAACCAGTTCAAGGAAGAAACAGAGTCTATTATAAATCAGGGTATTAATAATCAAGCATATTTTCAACCTCAACTTTTCTTTACTTTTAATTTTTATTAATATTTTTCAGAAAATTAAGAATATAACTATTAGAGTATGGATTTTAGGAAGTTAACTGGAGCGACTGGATGTGTTCTCTTTAGGCCATTGTTACTACGTTTTTCTTGGAGTGCTTTAATTTCATAACACGCCGAAGATAAATTTCTTGATAGGAATATTTAGTTATGGTCAAAATAGTGGTTATTTTTAAAAGAGGTTATTATGGAATTATCGTTATTAAAACTGTGTCACTTCTTTTTCTTAGCAACTTTTAATTCCCCTTCTTATCATTTGAGGAATTGCTACATTGGGCTTTAAAATGACATACTCAATGAAAACAATCATCACCTGTCATTCATAAGCATTAGGACCCTACTAGCATCTTCTCTTATCATAAATTCAATAATGTTGTTGTCATATTCTTCTAGTTTTGGAACAAAATTTTGAACAATTTTCTAATCAAGATCAATAAGAAAGTTCTGAAGCAAAACTGGATAAAGCAGTTTTTGTCTCCCGTTGAAGAATACTTTTAATTGTTGGCCACGTGCTATTATTAGCAGCATCTAGAAGAGCTTTTGTTGGCACAAAAAAAACTTTCTTTAATTTTTCCTTTATGAGATATACAATGCAACAATAAACACATCTTCTTCTATGCAGATGCTAATCAAGATAATTATAATATCATTGATAAAATTAAAAAAAGAAATTTATTCTCCTTTTACAACTAAAATGTTTATTATAACTACATCATTCCTCTTGTAAGAAAGTGAGCTCCGGTAATTTTGCGTTGCAAATTGATTTGACATGTGCATCAATATCGCGCTGAAAATTTTCAAATATTTCTGAAAACTCCCAAGATGTTTCTTCAATTATTGCATGTGTATTTTAGCATTTAATAAACATCAACATGTTTCTTTTGTTCAATGAATAGATGCAACATGTTGATGTTGATTAAATGATAAAATACATATGCAATAATTATACAAACATCTTGGGAGTCTTCAAAAGTATTTAAAAATCTTCAGCGCAATATTGATCCACATGTCAAATTAATTTGCAACGCAAAATTACCGGAGATGACTTTCTTACATGAGGTATGATGTAGCTATAATAAACTTTTAGTTGTAAAAGGAGAATAAATTTCTTATTGTAATTTTATCAATGATATTATAATTATCTTTATTAGCATCTGCATAGAAGAAGATGTGCTTATTGTAGCATTGTATATCTCATACAGGAAAAATTGAAGAAGTTTCTTTTTTAGCCGATAAAAGCTCTTCTAGATGCTGCTAATAATAGCACATGGCCAGCAATTAGAAGTCTTCTTCAACGGGAGACAAACACTGCTTTATTCAATTTTGCTTCAGAACTTTCTTCATTTGATCTTGATCAGAAAACTATTCAAAATTTTGTTGCAAAATTAGAAGAATATGACAATAACATTATTGAATCTATGATAAGGGAAGATGCTAGTAGGGCCCTAATGCTTATGAATGACAGGAGATGATTGTTTTCATAGAGTATGTCATGTTAAAGTTCTCATTTATTAAATTTTTTTAACAATATGCATCATGTTTTGTAAGTTTTTAATTATGTTTAGCCATTTTTCTGATTCAAGACCAAGATTTTAGAAAAAAAAAATACTTAAATATAAATATCGAAAATGCTCGATTAGAAATATGCCCTAAATTTGTATTTTTTATTTTTATTTCACAAGTGGACTCTTACAACGAATAACCGTAATAATAGAAAATAACTTTAATGACTGTAAAAATAAAATAATAACAATTTATTATACAAATAAGAATTAAATGTAAGAGTCCACTTGTGAAATAAAAACAAAAAATATAAATTTAGGACATACTTTTAATCAAGCCTTTTCGATATTTACATTTAAGTATTTTTTTCTATTCCAAAATCTTGGTCTTGAACCAGAAAAATGGCTAAACACAATTAAAAACTTACAAAACATGATGCATATCATTAAACAAATTTAATAAATGAGAACTTTAACATGACATACTCAATGAAAATAATCATCACCTGTCATTCATAAACATTAGAGCCCTACTAGCATCTTCCCTTACCATAAATTCAATAATGTTGTTGTTATATTCTTCTAATTTTGCAACAAAATTTTGAACAGTTTTCTAATCAAGATCAAATGAAGAAAGTTCTGAAGCAAAACTGGATAAAGCAGTGTGTCTCCCGTTGAAAAAGACTTCTAATTGCTGGCCACGTGCTATTATTAGCAGCATCTAGAAGAGTTTTTGTCGGCACAAAAAGAATCTTCTTTAATTTTTCCTTTATGAGATATACAATGCAACAATAAGCACATCTTCTTCTATGCAGATGCTAATCAAGATAATTATAATATCATTGATAAAATTATAATAAGAAATTTATTCTCTTTTTACAACTAAAATGTTTATTATAACTACATCATTCCTCATATAAGAAAGTGAGCTCCGGTAATTTGGCGTTGCAAATTGATTTGACATGTGCATCAATATTGCGCTGAAGATTTTCAAATACTTCTGAAGACTCCCAAGATGCTTATTCAATTATTGTATCTGTATTTTAGCATTTAATAAACATCAACATGTTTCTCTTGTTCAATAAATGGATACAACATGTTGATGTTGATTAATTGCTAAAATACAGATGCAATAATTGAAGAAGCATCTTGGAAGTTTTCAGAAATATTTGAAAATCTTCAACGCGATATTGATGCACATGTCAAATTAATTTGCAACGCAAAATTACCGGAGCTCACTTTCTTACATGAGGAATGATGTAGTTATAATAAACATTTTAGTTGTAAAAGGAGAATAAATTTCTTATTATAATTTTATCAATGATATTATAATTATCTTGATTAGCATCTGCATAGAAGAAGATGTGTTTATTGTTGCATTGTATATCTCATAAAGGAAAAATTGAAGAAGGTTCTTTTTGTGCCAACAAAAGCTCTTCTAGATGTTGCTAATAATAGCACGTGGCCAGCAATTAGAAGTATTCTTCAACGGGAGACAAAAACTGTTTTATCCAGTTTTGCTTCAGAACTTTCTTCATTTGATCTTGATTAGAAAATTGTTCAAAATTTTATTGCAAAACTAGAAGAATATGGCAATAACATTATTGAATTTATGGTAAGGGAAGATGCTAGTAGGGCCCTAATGCTTATGAATGACAGGTGATGATTGTTTTCATTGAGTATGTCATTTTAAAGCCCAAGGTAGCAATTCCTCAAATGATAAGGGAATTAAAAGTCGCAAAGAAAAAGAAATGGCACAGTTTTAATAACGATAATTTCATAATAACCTCTTCTAAAAATAACCACTATTTTGACCATAACTAAATATTCCTATCAAGAAATTTATCTTCGGCGTGTTATGAAATTAAAGCACTCCAAGAAAAACTTAGTAACAATGGCCTAAAGAGAACACATCCAGTCGCTCCAGTTAACTTCCTAAAATCCATACTCTAATAGTTATATTCTTAATTTTCAGAAAGATATTAATAAAAATTAAAAGTAAAGAAAAATTGAGGTTCAAAATATGCTTGATTACTAATACCCTGATTTATAATAGACTATGTTTCTTTCTTAAACTGCAACCATAAATACTTGCATATGATATGAGTAATTATTTTTCTGGTTGATAGAACCTAAAAAGCAAATATATAAAAATCATTATGAGAGTAGATACAACAAAAAATATATTACACTAATAGATGAGCAAAACTAATAAACCACATTGATTACATTAAAACAAAAACGTTATTAAATCTAACATCTTCCCAAGTGCTGGAAGCCAGTTGGTCGAATGATTGAATGTTGGGAACATCCAACAAAGCAAGTCGTATGGTGTTCTCAACATTATCATTTTTGTCATTAAAACGAATAACCGTAATAATAGAAAATAATTTTAATGACTGTAAAAATAAAATAATAACAATTTATTATACAAATAAGAATTAAATATAATCATCCACTTGTGAAATAAAAAAAAAAAATATAAATTTATGACATACTTTTAATCAAGCCTTTTCGATATTTACATTTAAGTATTTTTTTCTATTCCAAAATCTTGATCTTGAACCAGAAAAATGGCTAAACACAATTAAAAACTTACAAAACATGATGCATATCATTAAACAAATTTAACAAATGAGAACTTTAACATGACATACTCAATGAAAACAATCATCACCTATCATTCATAAGCATTAGAGCCCTACTAGCATCTTTCCTTATCATAAATTGAATAATGTTGTTGTTATATTCTTTTAATTTTGCAACAAAATTTTGAACAGTTTTCTAATCAAGATCAAATGAAGAAAGTTCTGAAGCAAAACTGGATAAAACAGTGTGTCTCCCGTTGAAGAAGACTTCTAATTGCTGGCCACATGCTATTATTAGCAGCATCTAGAAGAGCTTTTGTCGGCTCAAAAAGAATTTTCTTCAATTTTTCTTTTATGAGATATACAATACAACAATAAGCACATCTTCTTCTATGCAGATGCTAATAAAGATAATTATAATATCATTGATAAAATTACAATAAGAAATTTATTTTTCTTTTACAAATAAAAAGTTTATTATAGCTAAATTATACCTCATGTAAGAAATTGAGCTCCGGTAATTTTGAATTGCAAATTGATTTGACATGTGTATCAATATCGCGCTGAAGATTTTCAAATAATTTTGAAGACTCTCAAGATGTTTGTTCAATTATTGAATCTGTATTTTAGCATTTAATCAACATCAACATGTTGCATCCATTCATTGAACAAGAGAAACATGTTGATGTTTATTAAATGCTAAAATACAGATGTTATAATTGAATAAGCATCTTGCGAGTCTTCAGAAGTATTTAAAAATCTTCAGCGCGATATTGATGCACATGTCAAATCAATTTGCAACGCAAAATTACCGGAACTCACTTTCTTACATGAGAAATGATGTAGTTATAATAAACATTTTAGTTGTAAAAGGAGAATAAATTTCTTATTGTAATTTTATCATTGATATTATAATTATCTTGATTAGCATCTGCATAGAAGATGTGCTTATTGTTGCATTGTATATCTCATAAAGAAAAAATTAAAGAAGGTTCTTTTTGTGCCGACAAAAGCTCTTCTAGATGCTGCTAATAATAGCTTAGAAGTCTTCTTCAACGGGAGACACTGCATTATCCAGTTTTACTTCAGAACTTTCTTCATTTGATCTTGATTAGAAAACTGTTCAAAATTTTGTTGCAAAACTAGAAGAATATGACAACAACATTATTGAATCTATGATAAGGGAAGATGCTAGTAGGGCATTAATGCTTATGAATGAATGTGATGATTGTTTTCATTGAGTATGTCATATTAAAGTTCTCATGTATTAAATTTGTTTAATAATATGCATCATGTTTTGTATGTTTTTAATTATGTTTAGCCATTTTTCTGGTTCAAGACCAAGATTTTGGAATATAAAAAATATTTAAATGTAAATATCGAAAAGGCTCGATTAGAAATATGCCCTAAATTTGTATTTTTTGTTTTTATTTCACAAGTTGATGTTACATTTAATTCTTATTTGTATAATAAATTGTTATTATTTTATTTTTACAGTCATTAAAGTTATTTTCTATTATTACGGTTATTCGTTTTAATGACAAAAAGAATAATATTGAGAACACCCTACGACTTGCTTTGTTGGATGTTCCCAGCATTCAATCATTGGACCCACTGGCTTCCAACACTTGGGAATATGTAAGATTTAATAACGCTTTTTTTTTAATGTAATCAATGTGGTTCATTAGCTTTGCTCCTCTGTTAGTGCAATATATTTTTTATTGTATTCACTCTCATAATGATTTTCATATATTTGATTTTTAGGTTCCACCAACAAGAACAATAATTACTCATATCCTATACAAGTATTTGTGGTTGTAGTTCAAGGAAGAAACATAGTCTATTATAAATCAGGGTATTAGTAATCAAGCATATTTTGAACCTCAACTTTTCTTTACTTTTAATTTTTATTAATATCTTTCTAAAAATTAAGAATATAACTATTAGAGTATGAATTTTAGGAAGTTAACTGGAGCAACTGGATGTGTTCTCCTTGGGCCATTGTTACTACGTTTTTCTTGGGGTGCTTTAATTTCATAACACGCCGAAGATAAATTTTTTGATATGAATCTTTAATTATGGTCAAAATAGTGGTTATTTTTAGAAGATATTATTATAGAATTATTGTGATTAAAACTGTGCCACTTCTTTTTCTTAGTAACTTTTAATTCCACTCCTTATCATTTGAGGGATTGCTACCTTAGGGTTTTTTTTTTAATGGAAATGAAAAATATGTTTCCCTTATTGGGATCTCTGACATAGACAATCATAAGTTCATGAAAATGCTATAATGCAACTTTGTCATATATTATGTTAACACAATAATGTGTATTAGCCAACTTTTGGGATTGTGAGAAGTTATAATTGCAAGTTTTCTTGGTTTATACATATAACCCTAGAGCATGTGAATATTCATTTCATGTTTAATAGAATTTAATATTTACTTTCAAACTTGTATTATTGTATGCAACTTTCTTGAGTGCAAAATGTCTTTATGACAAATTTATGAGGAAGTTTTATGTTGTGATGATGTAAGACCTAAATTACCTTTAGTATCTTTTATCTTTGGTCATTTTTTATTTATATATTTCGTAATTCGTATTGCTTGTGTAATTGAGATTTATTATGCTATGTTTGTTTTTTATATTTTGTGATGTGAATTCTTTTAATTGTGTTTTAATTTTGTTCTCGCATTTCTTATTATATTTTAGATTTTAGATGACCCTTAATTTATCATCGCCGAAATTTTGCTTTATTTCCGGTGTGCTTGCAAGCTCAAGTATTCCCTTAGGGTTACTTGCGAACTCAAGTGTTTCCTATCAACTTCATTGTCTGAAAGTACAGTGGAAGAGTTGAATGTTTGTATTACACCAAAGTTGGAGAAACTACAGTGGAAGAGTTGAATGTTTGTATTATACCAAAGTTGGGAGAAAATGTAGTAAAGGAGCGTGTCTTTCACAGCATACCCTCTTCCTCAAAGTTCAAAAGTGGGTGTAAAACTTAACAACTTTCTCTAAATGAAATAGTAAAACTCCCATTTGATTGATGTCCCACTTGTGTTGAAAACCTGATAAAAAGAGGTTTATATGTGGTTCAAGGGCAAAGCTCAACACTTAGAAAATCTATGGAATTCAAAATACAAATTGAAGAAAAATATATATAATGTTGGCTTTGGTATTGTTGGACCAATAGATGATGATTATTATTATTTGGTTATTACAAACAATCTGGAAGTTGATATGATCTTTACAAAGACCTACAACGTTGTTGGGAGGTCAAGTTTAGAGATTAACAACGATCTCGATTACCTTCAAATTAGGGATGCACCCCCTGAGTTTGAAGAAAAAATCAAGTCAACAATTGATGAATTAAAAGAAATCAATTTGGATACAGAAAAAAATCCATGCCCCACTTTTATAAGTGCATTGTTAAATGAGCTGACGCCAATGGTATGGTACACTCCTGAAAGAGTTTAAGCACTGTTTTGCATGAAGCTATGATTAAATGACAGATTTACATCCTGACATAACAGTCCATAAACTTGCAATTCAACTAAATGTTATTTCAATCAAACATGCTCTTAAAAGGATGCATTTGAAGATTGAATAAAAAGTGATTGAAGAAGTGAAAAAAATAATTAAAGTTGGTTTTATTCGAGAGGAAAAATACACCCTTTTGATTGGCTAGCATTGTCCCAAAGCTGGAAAAAATGGACAGATTCACGTATGCGTTGACTTTAGAGATTTGAATAAAGCATGTCCCAAAGATGAGTTCTCATTATCCATAACTAAATTCATTAACTAAACTCATGATTGACATTGGTTCTTCTCACAGTCTCTTTTCCTAAATGGATGGGTCATCAGGTACAACCAAATAAAAATAGCTCTATAAGACGAGCAATACACTACTTTTAGTACACCTATTGGAATATACTGCTATAACGTCATGTCTTTTGGCCTCAAAAATGCTGGTGCAACCTACCAGCATGCAATGACTAGAATATTCGATGAACTCATTCATGACAACATTCGATGTTACATCGATAACCTCACGGTCAAAAGAAAAGAAAGAGAGGATTATTTGTATGATTTAAGGGTTGTATTTGAACGGCTTCGTTGATACGACCTCAAGATGAATTCTTTGAAGTGTACTTTGGGCTAACTTCAGGAAAATTTCTTGGGTTTGTTGTTTGACACCATGGCATTTTCATGATTGAATTCAAAATCACTTTAAGGTTTAAGCTCCAATATGATTTTAAACTAAATTGTTTACACTTTTTGAAGTATAAAGTTTGTGTTCATGAATATGTTCTAAAATGGGTCAAAAGTTTAAGCTCCAATCTGATTTCAAACTCAATTGTTTACTCTTTTTTCAAGTAAAAAAGCTATGATACACCGACACTTCTCCTCAAAGAGGGGTGTAGTGTTCGACACTCCTCCGACATGACACGCATCCGACACTGCTCCGACAAGTGTCAGACATGTTGAAAATGTGTCCGATTAAAAAATATTAAAAACAAATTGGACAAGCATGTCTGACACACGTATCTTAAATATTTATAAATGCTTTTTAAATATAATTTCTTGCATTTAAATTTTTTACTTATTTGAAATATAAAATTAAATTTCTTATTTCCTATCTACAACACCAAATCAATCGTATGCACTTAATACCCCATTTCAAAATGATATTCATATTAAAGTATGATGATGTCTTTACATTGATGCTCAATACTAGCAATATCTACACCCACAACTTGACATCTCATCATTGTCTGATGTCTTCTCAACATCGACGACCAACGCCCTCTCAACATCGACAATAAACGTCCTCATAACATTGACCCCCAATATTTACTGCATGACATCAATGCCCAACTCTTAACAGCATTGGCATCTCCTCTCTCGATAATTGATAAACAACATTAACGCCCGACTTCTGACATCCTAATATTAATTGTTTTAAGCACAAATTCTATTTAAATGATATATTATTTTTAAATTTATTTCAAAATTATACTTATTCAATTTTTATACACAATTTTTAAAATATAAACTAAAATATCGTGTCCAACCCGTGTATATGTCCTATATTTTTAATAATTGATATGTTTTGTATCCGTGTCGTCGTATATGTGTCTATGCATCATAGATAAAAAGTTTGTGTTCAGGAATATGTTCTAATATGGGTCAGAATATAGATTTTAATATGAATATAACCTCATAGTATAACTATAAATCATCTTCTATGTATAAAATATCCTCAAAAGATTATTATAGAGGTAATTATAAACTACAATTTATTCAATAAGATAATGTTTAACTAAGGTTTCGTTTGGGACGGCTTTCTTTATGCTTTCTTAAAGCAGCTTTCTAGTACAAAATTTTTTAATGTTATAATAGAAAGCCACTTTAAGAAGCAGAAAGAAAGCCGTCCCAAATGAAGCCTAAGTAAGATTCTTTTGTCAGCGTATATTGAATAGACTTATAAAGACGATTCTTTTGTTACCGTATATTGAATAGACTTATAAAGAAAGGACGAATATAGCTGGTGCGTGTTAAGTCCAACTTTCACTTTATATATAAATACATTTACATGTTGCCCAATCAAATCTCACTCCAATCTTCTTGCATTTCCAATGCCACAAGGCTTATTTGCCTACCCACACTCAATAATTAAGATAGAGTTATCACCCAAAATTTAAAAAAAAAAAGTAAAAAGAATAAAATTTTGATGAAAAGAATGAACATAGCTTAAAATGAATCTTGAATAATATTTTTATTATGATTCCTTCATTTATGTGAACTTTTTGAAATATTTCTTACAAAAAATAAACAAAGATTTCTATCAAGAAATTTAACTTTGGCGTATCATAAAATTAAAGCACCCCAAGATAAGCAAGGTTGCAATAGTCCAATGAGAAGACATACAGTCGTTCCAGTTACCTTCCTAAAATACATACTCTAGTAAATATATTTTTAATTTTTAAAAAGATATCAATAGAAATTAAAAGCAAAAAAGAAAAGTAAAGATTCAAAACATGTCTAATTATTAATACTCTATTTCACAATAAACTCTGTTACTTCCTTGAATTGCCACCACAATTGTAATAGCTCAAACTCTTAATTATCGAGATATTGTCTAATTTAGCGTAATAGCCTCACGGTTTTGCCCTTGTTGGTGTAACTTCCCAGTAGGTCACCTATCCCAAAATTTTTTTGGGATGAGCATGCTTAACCGCGAAGTTTCTTAATGAAATTCCAACAATTACACCAAAATGTGCCTCGATGTTTAAGAGTTTATTTTTTTAAAACTTAACAAGTTTCATAACAATAACTTACACAGGATTGGAGTAATTATTATCTTGTCTATGAAACTTAAAAAGTACATATATGTAAATCATTATGAGAGTGAATATAATCAAAAATAGCTTATACTAATAGAGGAGTAAAACTAATAAACTATAATGATTATATTAAAAGAAAAATACAATAAAGTCATAGATCTTTCCAAGTTTTAGAAGTCAATTGATTCAATAATTGAATACTCCTAATTGAATTGTTAGGAACGTCAAACAAAGTAAGTTGTAGGGTCCCCATCGAAGTGAATTACCACAATAACATATAAAAACTTTAACAACTGCAAAAATAAAAAACAATAATTTGTTTTACAAATAAGAATTAATTGTTAGCATCAACTTCTGAAATCAAAAGAAAAAAAAAAAGTTTGCTAATTTGAGATATACCGCTAAAATAACCCTTTTGGTATTTATTTTTATGTATTTTTTTGTGTTCAAAATCTTGAATTTGAATCAGAAACGATTAAATACAGTTAAAAACCTACAAAATATAATGCATTTTATTAAACAAATTTAATAAATAAAACTTTTAACATGATATACTAAATAAAAATAATCATCACATATCCTTTAGATGCATTAGGAGCCTATTAACTTCTTCTCTTGCCTTAGATTCAACAATGCTTCTGTCGTATTTTTCTAATTTTGCAAATAAATTTTTAATAGTTGTCTGATCAATATCAAACAAAGAAAGTGCTAAAGTAAAACCAGATAAAGCAGTCATTGTTTTCTGCTGAATAAGACTACTAATTGTTAGTCATGTATTATCATTAGCAGCATCTAAAAAAGAATTTTATTTATTCTTATATAAGAAAGTAATAATCACAACTTCTATGCAAATGCTCATCAAGATGATCATAATTTTATTGATAAAATTATAAAAAGAAATTGATTTTCTTTTTATAACCGAAAAGTTTATCACTGATACATCATACCTTATACAAGCATGTAAGCTCAAATAATTTTGCACTCTGAATTTAAGTGACATGTGTAAAATGATATAAAATAAATATTTGAGCTCACATCCTTTTATGAGGTGTAATATAACTATAATAATTTTTTAGTTGTTAAAAAATTAATTTTTTATTATAATTTTATCAATAAGATTATGATCAACTTGATGAGCATCTGCATATAAGAAGATGTACTTATCACTACCTTTATTTCCCATACAAAAAATTGAACAAAATACTTTTTGAGCATGTGAAACTCCTTAAGATGCTACTAATGATAGTACATGACCAACAATTAGAAGTCTTCTTCAGCGAAAGACAGATTACTTTATCTAGTTTTGATTTAGCACTTTTTTATTTAATATTTGATTAGACAACTGTTACAAATTTATTTATAAAATTAGAAGAATATGACAGCAACATTGGTGAATCTAGAATAATGAAAGAAGTTAGTAGGGTCCTAATGCATATGAATGACAGATGATAATTATTTTCATTGAGTATGTCCTGCTAAATATCTCATTTATTAAATTTGTTTAATGATATGTATCATATTTTATAGGTTTTCAACTGTGTTTAGACATTTTTCTAATTCAAAGCCAAGATTTTGGACAAGAGAAAAACACATAAAATTAAATACCAAAATAGCTTGTTTAGCGGTATTTCCTAAATTAACATTCTATTTTTTTCCTTTTAATTTAATAAGTTGATGCTTACGATTTTTTTTGTATAACAAATTATTGTTATTTTATTTTTACAATCGTCAAAGTTGTTGTTTATTATAACAGTAATTCGCTTCGATAGGAAAAAGGATAATGTTGAGAATACCCTACAAATTGCTTTATTGGATATTCTTAGTAATTAAATTAGGAACATTCAATCATTAGACCAACTGGCTTCTAATACTTGGGAAGACATAAAACTTAATAGCGCTTTTCTTTTAATATAATATTATGTTTTTTTTTTTCTTCTTTACTAGTGCAAGTTATTTTTTGAGGTATTCACTTTCATAATGATTTACATATGTTTATTTTTTAAATTCCATCGACAAGAATAATAATTACTCCAATCCAGTGTAAGTCATTGTAGTGACAGTTCAAAGAAGAAATAGGGCTTATTGTAAAACAAGTTATTATTAATCAGGTATGTTTTGAACCTAAACTTTTACTTACTTTTAATTTATATTGATATCTTTCTTAAATTAATATTATAACTGCTAGAATATGTATTTCAGAAAACTAACTGGAACGACTGGATGTCTCCTCCTTGGGTCATAACTTGCTTATATTGGGATTTTTTAATTTCATGACATACTGAAGATAAATTTCTTGATAGGAATCTATTTTTATTATGCAAATGAAGAAATCCTAAAAATATTATTTGATATTCATTTTTAGCTATGTTCATTATTTTCTTTAAAAAAAAAATAAATTTTGAGGCATAATCCCATCTTAACTATTGAGTGTGAGTAGGCATTTAAGTCTTATGTCCTCGAAAATACAAACAGATTATAGGGGGATTTGATTGGGCAACATCTAAAAATTAGCATTTAAAAACATATGATTCTCATGATAATTTTATGCAAATGAGTGAGTGGATGATGATTGCTACTCAAAGATGTTAGAAAATTTTTATATGAAGGGACTTGACAAATGATACATAAAGTACTCACATAAACAAATTTTTGAAGGCCCATGAAAACCATCAACTTATTGAAGAATATATTAGTACAGAAATACAATAGTTTATCTTCTTTTATAATCTTAATTTTTTATATTAAAAATAGTTTTGAACATCTTGAAACAAGAGCAATGAATTGAGCTACCTCCCACACATCAAAGAAGCAAATGAGAAAATTTTATGAAAGAAAAAATGAGGGCCGTTATTTCTCGTATCAATAAAATGTGAGCTCCATGCAATTTTTCACATAACATTTCAAACTAAATTGTGGCCTTCATGCCATAATTAAGAAATTATTAAATGAAATTGTAATATATTTTCATTTTAATAATAAAATTTATACATGCACTAATTTCTTAAATATTTATTACCATGATAACAACAATGAAAGAAAGAATGTAGATCCATTATACTAAGGAAATAAGAGAAACTTGACCTTTTAAGAGAAACTTAGTATATTTACCCTGCTATTTGATTCTTTATTTTCTTACATACATGAGTTTTAAATGCAAACTAAAATATTAGTATGCATTCACTCAAAAAATATTATTGGTGATAGTATCTGAAGAAGTTTTAATTCCAATTATCATCTCTTTGAGGTTCTAACACAATCATCAAAATATTCAGCTTCTGTGTCATAACTGTAATATGTCATTATGGAATTATTGTGATGGAAATCATAATATGCGAGCAAGCTAAACAACAAATCAAGCAGAAGTTTGTTGTTCAACTGTTCGGTTAAAAAAGAATAAATAATAGTAGTTCTTAGCAAGATATCCTGACTAATCATTCTTGAATATCAATGTCCAATAGAAAAAAAAATATCATATAAATTTATGTTCATGAACTTTTCAGAAGAAACTCTACAAAAATAGCCTTCGTAAATACATTCTTAACCATCCTAAAATATAGAAATGTTAAGTAATACATAAAGAATTTCAAAAGTCATCCAAATTTCAAAAGACATCCAAGTTAACAGCTATAAATGGCTCCCACACAATTTTCTCAATCCCAACATTATAACACCATTATGCAATGTTCATCTAGTTATACCCTTTGACCTTTCAATATTTTGTAACAATAGGCTAAAGCTAAGTCATAAAATAAACATAAAATAGACATCCCCACTACCCAATTTTTCAAAGATAAATTTCCATAGGTAGTAGAAGATGAGGGAGTAAGAGAAAATATTTATATATAGCTGAAAGATTATGTTTGCAAGAAAAATATGCGACTCAAAAAGTTTTAAAATTTCAAGAGCATAAACTAACATAATGCTTTCAAATCTACTGTATTTTTTAAATGATGATCCAACAATTCCTGAAATAGCAATCCTACATTACGGAAGCATTAACTCTTACAAAGATTTAAAAGACATTTATCTTTAATTTGCAAATAATCAGCTAAATATAAGCTAAATCTTAAATCAAGAAAAATGAAACCTATATGATGGTTTTTACTAAATTGTCTTACTAAAAATCAATGATAAGCAACAATAGATATTTTTCACATTGATAAAGCTAAAAAACATTACCTTATCACGTAGTTCTCCAATATAGTGATGACATTCTTCCCAAAACATGAAACAATACCATTTTGCACGACCTCTACAACGTGGCGCCACTCCTATCATAATGCTCAAATAGATAATGATGCAAAAAATATTCCATATACTTGAAACTAAATAGAGAGAAACTCTTAGCCAATTACCTCGTTATTTAAAAAAGAAGCAATTTTCATTTGTAATTTCTTCACAACGAAAAGCGGAAACCTTAACCTACACTAGGATAGCAACATAATTAGATATTACTATATCACAAAAAAAATTAAAAAAAAAAAGTAAAAACACTCACAAGTCACAAACTAATAAAAAAATAAGACATCACCTTAAAGGAGGGTAAATAAAAATTCTTTTTTCTTTTATATCTTTCAAATTTGTTGTGCACTAAAAGAAAATCTTGATGCAGGAATAATGCCTTGTCTATCCCCAGCAAGCTCATTAGGAGCAATAGAATAAAAAAAAATTTTGCCTTAGATTTGCAATCTGCAGGGACATAACAACAAAATCTTTAAATGCCTTAATATAAAACAAGAATACATATTGGAAGCATTACAACATATAAACTATTATGGCACATCCAGAAAATAGGGTAGATAATGGACCATTCAATGAAGCTTGTGAGAAAAAAGGTCAAATGTTCAACGGTTACTGGAAACTGATATTTTGTCCCTCAAACTATACCAACAACTTTTAAAGCAAGGGATACATGTCCTACTAAAAGACTAGTAGGTCAAATATCATCTTAGCGGATAAAAAAGAGGAATTGAAGTTCCAAGTCGCACCATATCTTTATAAGTTTAATTACACAGCTGACCTGAACTTTTTGCAAGGAAAAGCACATTGTTGCATGAAAGTTGGGTGATGCAACCTGATTGGAGACAGGCTGCACCACTGACTGATTGAGTATATAGTGGGTAAGGGGTTAGTCTCTTCAACACATTGTTGTGGGTCGCAGTAGCCCTTGGAAAATCTATTTTGATTGACAAAGAAATCTAAGATCTTTCTTGTAAGTGTGATTCAATATAACACACCTACATATGAACCTAATAATGCATGGGTAACATGTATTGTATGCCTTCTCCCTGTTCTTTTGCTCTTTTAATTAAAGTATAGATGACTGAAGTATTGGTTCAGATGATACCATGTAATCAAAAACTTCTATCAACAATAGAGCATTAGGTTACCTTGCCTAGGGAATGAAAAATTAAATATTGTTGGCATGCTAGCCACAGAATTCTGATGAAAAGAATATTAGTGTCAAATGTAAGAAAACCACGTAAATAATTTGTACTATCTTATTTCTTCATCCTCTTTAATTTAGTTATTTTTATTTTATTTTTTTATTGTTCATCTTCTATTACTGTGGTCACTCAAATTTCATCTTTTCCTATTCTTCATTGCGCACACTTTCCCTCCAAGCATACACACTCTTTTTTTTCTTTACAAAAGAGTCACTCACAAATTTATGACAATTGCCAACTTCCAAGCACCAATGTGAACCCCCAACCAACAAAAAATGAGAAAAAAAAAAAAGACACAAAACAACCATGCACCACCCTCAAACCTCAACAACATAAAAAAAAAACACAAAAAAGTGCGCACATACACATGTTAGCAATAAGGTGAAGGGTAGGGTTCTACGAGCAAAACAAAGCCTACATTTCGTAGTTCTAGGCACACGGTTCACTAAATCTTCTCAATCTGATAGATTATTGAAAGTTGAAGAAATTTGTTCATTTAGATAAGTTCCAACAAGTTACTAAAAATCAACTCTCTATAATTCTCTTTAGCCAAAATCTTTTAAGATGTTCCATGATCTATTCTTTTACAGCTAGGTAACCAAATAATCAGTGCCATTGCATTTACCATGAAGCATTTACTAGCAAAGGGTAGTGGCATTGACTAAAAATTCAAATTTAGAACATGTGCATGACTATGTGAAAATGTTGGACTAAAATGGGCCTGGTACATTCTAAAGCATATGACAAGTTGGAAGTCGTGGTCCCGTAGTCCCCTAGTTATAATTCTGAAGTAGAGCAAATAATTTTTTTCATAGACCCACACAAATTAGATTCTCCGAATGCACAACATAGTTAGGATGCTCACTACCGACAATCTCTCAGTTTATGATGGTCATGAAGTTCCAAAGAAACAAGTTATTAGGAATAGACATATTTTCATAGAAAACCCATTCCACAAGACCAAAGAAATGAATAAAAAAATACGCTTTAAAATGCAATTAACAAGATGGAAATTTACCTGCTCCTTGAACTATTCTTCCTTTTCTTCAAAACTCAAAAGGGTAACAACTTCTACCTATGGTTTGAAATAGATCCAAATTAAAAAATAAAAATATTCTTCGTCAGTGGAGAAAGAAGATACCATATAAAGGTTTTTAGCAACTTACATTAAAAAATTTACTAAATGGAGCATTTTTATGCTCAAGTGGTTTTTTAACATAATCCAAATCAGTAACCAAAAAAACATTAAAAGCATGCTAAATAATAAATAATATAATTGATATAGAAAAGATAAGAAAAACAAAAAATAGCATGTACCTTTTGAATATCTTCCCTCAAAATAGGTTCCATGTTTTCTAGAGGGGTCTACTCGTGTAAAGACACACATGCTCAGTCTTTCCAAATATATAGAAAAAATAAACTTATTCTAAATATTATAATAAACATAAGTAAATAACATATAATAGAAGCACCAAAATGGTTAAATATCACTCACTTCAGTCTTGTCATGTATGACAATAAGTAAGATCTTTTTACAAGGACTAAATAACTGCAACATGGCTTGTTAAGAAAAGCTGCAATGTAACTTCGGGTGAAAACTAAAGCAAATACTACTGTTCCACTAGAGATAGAGCCAAGGCTTACTTGGAATTCAATTCTTAAAAGAGGTTTGTTAGCAGCCTGCTCATCATGTCCAATATCATGACACCACCTATGGTAAGACCATTAAAAAAAAACATTGATGCATCATCAGATAAAATAGATAGATCATAAGGCTTACATATTTATCAACACTATATCTAAAACTGTTAACGCAAAAAGAGCACTCTGCTTCTCAAATACAGTATCATCCTAAAAATATGTAAATCACTAAGAAAGATTTAAATAATGTATAGTTAGCACGTTGAACATTCAAAAGTAAAGGTAAAAAGTGATGCTAAAACAAATGCTTTTTAAGTCCATTTGAAAAAAAAAATTTATGCTCAAAAGAGTCGAATCTTAAAGCTACCTCTCCTCGCTCTCTTCCATCAGAGCCCTCTTAATCCATGATAATAATATAAGTTTCAATATTCATGCACCTTGCCAACCAAATTCCTTTTGTTGTTTGAGACTTTTGTTTGAGACATGAAGTAAACAATAATAAAATAACAATAATAATAATAATTTTAAGGATCTATTCACATGAAAAATACATTAAAGATGAGAAATATAAAAAAAACTAAAACTTGCCTCCCCTTAAATGCATCCATCTCTCTGAATTTGGTATGAAAAAGATGGTTTATCATAGTGCTCTTCCCTATCAAAAGAGAGAAAATTCAAAATTATATCCTAAGCAAGTATATAAAAGAAAATTATATCTATCACAAAAAATAGATACAAGTACTTATCAAAATAAAAAAAAAAATAAAAAATGTGATGCCTAAGAAAATTTCTTATCAGGAAGAAAAAATAAGAAAATTAATACAAAGAATGAACTAAGCAACATACCACTGCTTTAAGGACCCATTATGGAGACTACAACATAGGAAAGACCACATTCACCAAGTTTCACAGTATTTACAAAATTCTCCATTCTAGAGACAATATATACACTATTTTCATCAATTAGATCAAAAGAATAACAAATATCCCTCATATCTGTGAACAAAAATGATTTTATACAACAACAACAAGACTTTATCCAACTATATTGATAATGCAACATGAATCCATTTTCTACATTGTGAGTACACTTTAACATGAAATCGAATTGATTTTGTAATGTTAATAAGAGCATTTCACTTTTCCACGCCTCGGTTCTATTGCCTTCAATTAATGTTACAAAATGTTAAATGACAGCTAATTATGTGTTGACCCCTAGACATTAAACCATGCACAAAATTGGTGAACCAAGCAACGCGCGCGTCAACGCGATGCATTACTTGAAAGACCAAACGACCTCTGATTGTCAAACAGACTGTATCGTTGTAATCAGGATGTCGAGTTCGCCTAAGAGAGGATCCCTCGCAGTCAAATCGGACGAGATCAATCCAAACAAACAATCCCAAAATTGATGCATGACGTTGCCCAAATGACGTCCAATTGCAAAACAAATTTTGTTGTTGATTCCATTCGTCAACACTCAAAAAGCATTGCCAACTTGTTTAATTGGGGTCTTATGAGACGATGGCACAAATCTCGAGGCGTTAACGAGCAAATGAAGGAAATTGATGTGAGACGCCCAAATGATGTTCAGTCGAAAAATAGACTTTGCCGTTGCGTTTAGAACATCATCAATATCCAAAAGTGATATTCAATCTCAAAATGTCATGCCTGATCGTAAAATATACTTCACCGTTACGTTTAGAATGTCGTCAATACCCAAAAGGGACTATCAATTTATCCAATTAAGATCATGTGAGGAAATCAATACGCATGTTGAGGCAAAATGCACAAAATTCGAGAAAACACGTGCAAATCAAGGAGCTAATGCATGGATTTCAAAATGCACAGACTCTTGATCATAATTCTAACAATACTCTTATTATTATCATCATTATAATAATAATATCATTATTATTATTATTTTTAAATTAAGATTAAATCAAATCGCATTAAACCCAAATCAACAGTGATCTACCTCATCTCCCACAGCTTCAAACTCTGATCAAATCCCAAATTTTCAGTCTGAAATTACTGCCTTCTCTACGAATCACTTTCGGATATCCCACCTCGAGTGAATGAATACATCGTCATTTTCGGATATCCCACCTCGAGTGAATGAATACATCGTCATTAAAACGAAACAAAGCAATGCCTCGCGCTCTCTCCGATTTTTCTAGGCATATGCCCTTTGTCTTGCTCGCCTCCCACAAGCCTCACGATCGTCCCCAGCTCTCTTTCGCACGAATTGTCGCTGCCCCTTTGCTGCTCTTCTCTAATTCTCTCTTTTCAGGAGGTACCATGCTCAACTCATGAGAAGAATGGAGAAGATTGAAGAAGTGGTCATTGTTGGTGTAGGAGTTTCAGGCGTGGGCACGGCCCTTGGCCTCCACTGGAAGGGTATAAAGGGCTTGGTGCTAGAGTTGTCGGACTTCCTCAGAGCTGCCAGCTTCGGTATCTTAACCTGGTCCAATGCCTGGAAGGCCCTTGACAAACAGGGTGTGGGCTATTTCCTCCAAGAAACCCATGTCCTTTTTCAAAGGATGGTTATTAATTCTGCAACAATAGGAGAAGTCATAGCAAAATAAATGTTTTCAAGACGACAACAGCGTTTGAAGCTTGAGGTCCATTCTTTGAAAAGAAATATATTGTTGGAGGCTTTGTCAAAGGATATGTCGCCTGAAACCATAAGGTTATCTTCCAAGGTTGTCTACATAAAGGAGGTTGAGATGGCCCAATGGCTGAGACTCAAACCACTATTATTCTTCGATCGCTCAGCTTCCAAAGGCATATTAAAAGCTCCTCAATCTTCCATCTCAAGGCGCTGCCTCATAGAATACTTTTTCGGAGAAGGAAGCCCGGTGCAATGCATACAGCGAGACGAGTAGGCCCTGTACATGCTCTCGTAACATGGAGGGGACACTTATAAGTACTTGTACAAACTCTCATTGCGTGATGGGGAAACCAATTGTGCGTTTTCAAGCAAATACCTCGAAGACCCATATACGCTCTCGTAGCATGATGGGATTGAAGAAACATGGGTGCTTTTTCGCCTGATACCTATCATACACGCTCTCATAACATGGTCGGTAGACTCTTGAATTTCCCCTACACAGGGAGATGCCGGGAGGCTGTGAAAATCTAAACTGGATAGTGGATCTGATTAAATAATTACGGAGGACTAGATTTGGACCATAGGGAATTTAAATTGGAATGAAATAACAGGGAACCAGACTTCAATACAATAAATACACAATGAAATTAAAATGAAAAATCCTAAATGATAATTCAAAGCATTCAAGTAAGCATCAACGAATAGCCAAAAGGCTCACATCAAATAAAGATCCCAATGTCACTTATAAGCAATGATGTGAAACACCTCACTCATGAACAACAATCAACATGAGCATGTATAATTTGATCCTATGCAAAAAGCAGACAAACATTGCAAGCCATATAAAGACAATGATCATTGATTATGATGCATGTATCAATCACTCAAACCAATGTATTGCCCTCCTACAAATGAAAGAGATTAATGTGCATAATAATGTGCTTGCAAGCGAACATCAATAGATGACAATCAAAATAGAATGAAGGGGAACAACAGCTTGTTCACAAGTGATTGTAGAAACTTACAACTCACTTATGAAAGCGACAAATAGCACATAGTAAACACTGGCTCATTCTTGTAGTCAGAAATAAATAATCGCCTAGCAAATGTGCTAATTCCTTACAAGCAACAACAATAGATATGTCGCGATTATGATGGACCCCCTTGTGCATACATGCACCAACATCTTATCATTTAAGGGCAAAGGCAATACATCTGCAACACATACAGGCACCTACAAACAAAATGCAAAAAATGACTACAATAAATGCAAGTACCCATGCGCCCTTGTAGAAGACACATCATATACACTAGACACCATCTACAAGCAAAATGCAAAAGGACTATGATGAATATGAGTTCCTACAAATCACCGTAGGAAACTCATTACATACATAACAACTCATTTACAAGTATCAGTTGGAGACCCGTCATCTACACAATATGTCGTCTATTGGAAAATGAAATAGAGTCATGATAAATGCAAATATTTATGGGCTGCTGCAGGAGACACGTTATACACTCAACATGACATCTGCAAGTTCCCAAATAGAGCATCGCGCACACTGAAACAAAAGTTGCCCACACAAGTGAAATATTTCAAAAATGCCCCCACACATGCGCTTCATGTTTTTCACCTTGTATGAGCATTCTGATCCTACTTTAAGAAATTTGTATTGAATAAACTACTATACGCATTTTTGGCACATTTATTCACCAATTTGTATCGTTGAATTGCAAATGGTTAATTAAACTTTGTTAGAAAGTTGTCTTTTGTAATGTAACTTGCTTTTTGGAGTTCATTGGTAGACTTTGCTCATTTTTCTAACTAATTTGATTTTATGATTGGGCTAACATAATTGGAGCTACTAGTAAATTTGATCATTCAATGAATGATAACTATTCATATAAATTTTATTTATATTTGGACTCATATGATTGATAAATTTTCCTCCAACCAATGCCATGTTGATTCAATTCAAATTGTTTTTATATTCCATATAATATTCATTCAATCAGATTATTTTCCTCGAAAAACTATTATGCTAAAAGCACCCAACTTGGTTCAAAGCACAAAAAACAATTTCTTTAAATTCAACCCAATAAATAATTAAAGCATTATGTATAATGTGTCATTATTCAAAAAGCTATACCATTTTATTATAATAACTCTATTCTATTCCGTGTAATGGAATCAATTTTGACAAAAATGGTCATTATTATAATTATTTTTTACTATCTAATTATTAATTCATGTAAGTAAAAACTATAACATTATATTTTTATAATATTTATTTTTATTTTTTAAAATTTTACTTACATGCACTTTGAACATTTTGTGCACTATATATGAGATTAAATTTTCAAATTCAATATTGCCTATAAAATTAATTTTATTTGGGTTTTGGAGTTTACATCTATTAAAATATCCAAAAATTAATTTGGTTGATAGGTCTTACGAGTCCCTTAGAAATTGTCTGTAGGTTTAATTTGGAGTAGGACTTATAGCTTTATTTATGAGTTGCCCAAGATGGGTCTTATAACCTAACCCTACAGCAAGACTGCCCAAAAGTTTTAATTGTTTGAGTAGGTATTATGATTTTTCTTAGGAAGTAGTCTGAAAAGCGGTTTGTACAACTTAATCCTTTTAGACTATGATGCCCATAGTGATCGTTTGGGTTTTAGGGTTATAGCAAATTATTTAGCAATTTTCCTAAAATGTTGGTATTACGATTTTACTTAGAAGTTACCCAATAGCGGGTCTTACAACCTAATCCTAAAGACTATGGTGCCCATTGGTTTGTATGTTTTGTATAGAATCTTACGATAGAGATTCCACATGCTTTCAACATGGGATTAGTATCATAATTACTATACTTCAAAGCATTATTTAAAGATGAAATTCTCTCTTGAGGCTTTTGCCTTGATTTTTCAACAAGAGATATCCGTGTGATTGGATTTGCGTAGTGACTTATGGCTTTCATTTAAAAGTAGCCTGATTAGTAGGACTTACGATCTCTACTATGGGTGGCCCAAAAATTTTGTTTGGATAAGTCTTATGGCTTCTTTAGAAGTTGTCTAATGATAGGTTTTATGACATAACATTGTAAGCTAAGTGGTCCAAGTAATGGTTCTTACAATTTAGCCTTATAGACTAGGATGCTCATGTGAGGGATCTAAGATTATGTTATTACCTACATTTTTCTCAGAGGTCAAACTTATAGCTTCCATTAAAATTTGTCGGGCAGTGGGTCTTACGAACAAGTTCTTATAAACAAAGATGTTCATGCGTTTGAATTTTATTGTGTTTGTTGAGAGGATTTCAATTGTTTAGGATTTTGTTAAAGAGTTTGAGAGGTTTGTGAGTTGGTTTAAGTTTGTGATTTTGACACTGGCATTAGTGTTTTCAATTTTTTGTGCACGTAATTTTTTTTTATCGTAGTAGTCCACTACTCTACTTATTTTTCGACACTATTACTTTACTAGTTTTGTAGTACTTAGCTTTTCTTGCTTCCCAATACTTTTGTCTTACTAGTAGCTAGATTTACCACTCTCTAGCATTTTAATTTTTTTTTATTTGTGATATACTAACATTTGTTTATTTTGAATTGCAGGTACGTGATGATCCAAAGTTTGTGCTATTTTGGAGCTTTATCTTGGAGCATTGAAGAGTTACAGAGGTTGATTTGTTTTGAGTATTGGAGAATGTATTGAGAGTTGTTATGAGAGTTGTAGTTTGAGGGGGTTTGGAGAGCATTCTTGAACATGGTTTGGAGAGCAGTAAATGTTGATTAGTGGAACTCTTCCCCCTTCCTTTTTACTGCATTTAATTTTAAAATTTTTCATTTGATAATTAACCAATAAACCAATTTTTAAATTTCACTGCTCTTAAACTTTTAAATAAATCTAAGATTTTTTAAGCACTCGAATATTTAAAACTCTCAATTTTTTAAAAAAATAATTCATAGATTTTTTTAATTGAATCAATTTTATTAATCAAAATTAATTAATTTTGACTTAATTAATTTCAATTAATTAAATTAAATGATTTAATTAATC
Source organism: Dendrobium huoshanense (assembly GCA_016618105.1). Classification (NCBI taxonomy): domain Eukaryota; kingdom Viridiplantae; phylum Streptophyta; class Magnoliopsida; order Asparagales; family Orchidaceae; genus Dendrobium; species Dendrobium huoshanense. The sequence goes on along the minus strand of CM028343.1, from coordinate 44,989,999 downwards.
AATTTTAATTGCAGTGAATTAATTAACTAATTAAATTTGACTTGCCCCCTAATTATTCCAAAAAAAGGTTTATAATTTCCCAGGAAATTTCTGCTACCTTCCGGCGTCCCCTCCCCACCAAGGGAGAAATCAGGACGACATTTGCAGTAATTTCTTCCTACTCGGACCTAAGGTCAACAGTATAGGGTCTTCGATTTGGAACTATCCCGGACAGATCTAAGATACAACGGCTCGAGGTCTTTAAATTTAAAACCATTTGCTCAAATCTAAGACCGATGGCGCGGGTCTTAAAAATTTTAACCATATCGGTCATATTTAAAATCAACGATGCGATGTCTTCAAAAATAATCTGTTAGCTGATCAAATTATATTAAATTTCTTTTTAATTACTTATTATTGTAATCATTTAGCATGGGAATAGATAGTTTTAACTTCTATCTTTAAATCAACCAAATTATTATGTCTTTTCCTTCAGATAGGGGTGTAAATATTTGTCACAGCGAAAACCCGACTCGAACCCGACGCGAAAATTTCGGGTTAGGGTCAACCCGAACTCGAAATGGGTCGGGTTTGAGTTCAACAAATCGACCCGTTTCAAAAATCGAGTTAGGTTTGGGTTAACCCAGTAACCCGAAATTGACCCGATTTTGACCTGTTTCTAACTCAAAAACTCGTTTTGACCTGAAAACCCGAGATTGGCCTATTTTTTACCCAATTTTGACCAAAAATCGGAGATTGACCAATTTTTTTACCCAAAAACCAACAATTTTTTGTCAGTCTTTGGGTCGTGTTGGGTTGACCCGGACCCAAAGCGGGTCGGGTCGGGGCCAAAAAATTGACCCGCTTGCAAAAACTAGTCAGGTTCAAGTTGACCATAATTGTGTCAGGTCAGTTCCGGGTTCAACCTGAACCCGACCCATGACCCGAAATTGACACCCCTACTGAAAGGTATCTCCAATATACACACCGTAGTGAATTTCGAACAAAGCGAGAAGTGTGCAGATCTAAGTGGAAGGATATAGGCTTGATTGAGGAGGGTTCACACGGAATGAAAGAGGACTCGGTTCACAAATTGGAGTAGCCTGGTCGCAGATAGGGCGTAAGGTAGGCGGAGGCGGGTCGATCCGACATGGGTTCCACATATGAGAGGCGAAGGCTAGGGCATGGGAAGGAGTTGACGTGTGGAGGTAGGACGTTGTGTCGAGGTAGGCGGTGTCTGGCGAGCATGCGGAGGGAATTGGCGGAAGCGAGGGAGAAGGCAGAGGGCTCGGACGGGCCGCTCGATTCTATCGCGTACTTCGGAAAAACAGAGAGGAGAGCGAAGGAGGGGAGTTCGAATGAATCGGAAGGAGCAGTTTGAGAAGGTTTTGTACCGTATGGGAAGCTAAAGAAGCGAAGGTTTGCATCGTTTGGGGAGATCACGTGAAGTGGGGCCGGCAGAGGTAGGTTCGTTACTTCTCATCATTTTTTTTAAGTGAACACAATCTTCTCAACTAGATCCTAGATTGAGAAGAGAGAATAATGGAATTACGCAAAATCTCAAGAAGGACAACAAGACAAAATTTAGGGTTTGTTAGGGTAGAAGACAAAAGAGAAAGGGAAACGTGTCTGTTTCACTTAAAAAAGGATAGCAACCGAGGAAAAAGAGTCAAAGAAGACGACAGGAGGGAGAAGACAAGCAGCAAAAAATAAAGAAGGAATAAGATCATACTGTCTAAACTTAAACCGGGAGAGAATAGATGAATGTGTATTAATGGTATAAATTAAGCAAGAATGTAGAAGCAACAAGTATAAGTTAGATGACAAATTTGTGATGATAATAGTAAAAAAATACAACAAAACAATAGAGCAACAAAGTGTGGTTCTGCATATTAAAAACAGGAAAAGAAAAGAAAAGGGGATGCACAACATGAAATGAGTGAGATGGAACATGGTTAAGATTATATGGGAGATTGATTCTTAGGTAGATCAAAATTACACATGGGTTCTTGGATAAAATTCAAGATCCTAAAAAATAAAGCAAGAAAATAATAACTTCATTAGTGAATTGGGTCGGTTCATAACCAAAATGGGTCAATTTATAAATAATCCATCTAAATTTAAATGGCTCAACTCAAATTTTGAATTGGGTAATTAAGTCAAGAATTGAATCCAATTTGAACACAAGTAACAGCTCTTGTATGCATAATTAATGATTTGAATATAAACATTATCAACTCATTTCTTTTCTAAAACTCTCTAAACCCTTTTCTAGGAACTTTATCATATGCTTTATCTAAATTAATAAATATAATAGGTAGATCCTCCTTACTCTCACTTCACTTATCCATCAAATCTCCCAACAAATGTACGAAACATTAACTTAACTCCTTTATAATTCGCACTAATGCATCATCGTTACTCTTAAAAATAGGAACCAGCATGCTCCTCCACTTCTTAGCATATTTTTACACTTTAAAAAAAATATTCAAAATAATATAACAAATCTCAATCGCATACACATAATCAATAATAAGGTATATTGGAAAAATTGGGCAATATTAGAAGTCACCAAAATATTCCAAGCTTTACGTTGATATAAGAATAAGCTTCTGATGAGGACATTAGAGATCAGCAGCTACGATCTAGAGTTTATTTTTTTCTATGTGTTTTATGTACTAGTTTATTTTATATTTCTGTTTTTCCCATTTTATTCCTAGGGGTGGTCATGTGGTGTTGTAGCTCGAAGGGCATTTTAGTCTTTATTTCTTTTCTTTCATGAGGCCAATTTATAGGCTAGTTCTCTTGTATTTTGGGATATTGATGATGATAATGAAAATTTTATGTGTTTTCTTCTTCTTCTTCTGAGAGCACTAGAGAGAAGGGAGAGAGAGCCCAAGGTGAGAGCAAGTGCAATACCCACCAGTCGTTGGAAGAGTCCACGGCTCGTGGCTTACTTTATTTTACTTTTCTTTTCTTCTCTTCTCCACCCCACCCGCCGGCTCCTCCTTTCCCTTCCACTGTCGGCCATCCACCCCCACCCAAATCCTCCCATAACTCCCCCACCTCAAGCCCTACCGCCAGCCTAACCCCATCCTCCCATCCAACTGAGCCCCCAAGCCCCCTCCCACCACCTTGCCGCCGGCCACCTTGGCCCTCCCACCCTTGATGATGACTTCCATCATCATTACTACTTACCAAAAATAACTCAATTTATTTAGGAAGATAATCCTTCAATTTAAAATTCAAATTTTGAATTTTAAATAACTTCCTAAATTACAAAGTCACATTAGGAAAGTCTTAAATCTAAATTCAATTTAATTTTAAATTGGATTTGATTTAATTATTCCATTACTTAATTAGAAAACTCTACTTGGAAACTATTAAAAGCTCTCCAATTCCCTACCTTGCCTAGTCGTGCTGTCGGCCCATTAATGGACTTCCCCTTGGTTTTCCTATTGAAGCCCCACACCTTTATGGATTTGAAATCAAATTCTCAAATTCAATTCCCTCCAAATCCCCTTAAATCTGAAATAATTTCAGAATTAATAATCCCTTTCTCTCTCCAATCTAGCCACTAATCCCTAATTAAACTCCCCCACTAATGCCCTTAACAGCCACCCCTCTACCAACCATATTTGAGATTATTTTGAATGTCAACTTCAAATCTCCCTCCCAATTAAATCATTCCCTGAATCCTTGCTTGCTGCTCTCCAAATCCATCAAGCATGTCTTGCTGTCCAGCAGCAAGGAAGGCCACAGTTTGTTGTCCATAGCTCCCAGCAGGCCAAGACGTTTTTAAGCATTACGGGATGTTGTCCAAGGCCTGTCAAAGGTCAAAACTGTTGTTGTCCTAAAGTTTTGCACCTCTTCCCAGACATTCCTTGGTGCGAGAAGGCTTTTGACTGCTGCCCACTTCTTTCCCGGCATTCAAACGACCTTGCCGGAGTGCTTCTCTCTCTTGTCTTTGGGTAAACTCGACACCGACTCTCTATTTTCATAGTTGCATCATTGATTGTGGTTTTAATTTGATTCACTAGGACCGTGATAATTCTCTATGCTAAAGTCTAGTATATTAGAGAGTTGAGTTAGGGACATCTCTTAATGACTAATCCCATTGTTAGTTTAGGGATTATCGTTGAAACCCAACAACGTACGCAATGTTAGATTAATTAATTGTTCTACGACCTTAACTCATATGCATGTGATTTAGCCTAAGCTTGTTTTATCACCTTATTGTTTTATCTTAGCAATTTAATCAGCATAAGTTTTATTTAATATTGTTCTCGAAATATTAAGCGTGCAAATTTCCTTAAGCAACTCATCTTCACATGTTTGTTCTACATCAGCTTCTCTTAGAATTTACCATTCAAGACTTGCACGAACTCAAAGAGATGCCAATAAAAGCACACACAAGTTTGAGCGAAATCTATAATTGTGACAAACTTGGAATATTTTTTAAATACATCAAAGGCCCAACTTATAACCCAAATAGACCTAAAATTGGTATTTTCTCGCAATCCCAAATATCTAGCTAAAAAATAAGAAGTCCTCAATTCAACAATTGTGTATTACAACCTAATCAGCAATTTCCCAATCACAAACTAAGCAAAAGTAGCATTACATGATTTTTGTTATAATGTCAAGGCAAGAGAATAAAGAAACAAACAAGTAATAAAACATTCACAACCACAATATCATTATCTAGCTATAATAGCACAGTCATGAAGAGGAAAAAGTATATAATCTTGACTCTACTCAATGTATAATCAGGAAGGAAACAAGTTAACATGCGTAACATAAATAAACAATAGCAACACCAGAGATCAAATCTCTTCCACAAAGCAAATTCAAGAAACAAACAAGGCAACCCCTGAAACACAAGTAAATAATGGCAATGGAAGAAAAATAAAAATCATAATACCATTAAATGAAGAAAACTAGAAACAATGACGATAAAAATGATTTTTTTTCTCTCCTTTAAGGGTGGTAAGAAAAGCTACAAAAGAGACTACCTAAAAAATCTTTGAAATTAAAGTGAATAATCTAAAGACATACAATTAACAATAATATGTGATGCCTAAGAAAATTGTGAAATGTTACTTTCATAACAGAAATAAAAAATAGGAAAATTAATCTAAAGAATGAACCAAGCAACATACCACTTCTTTGAGGACTCATTATGGAGACTACAACATATAAGAGACCACATTCACCAAGTTCCACAATCTTCATGAAATTCTCCATTGAAGAGACATTATATACACCATCTCCATCAATTATTTGTGTAGAAACACTACTATCCCCCATATCTGTGAACAAAATGACACGCATGTATTTAAGAATAAACACTCCATTTTCATTCACCATTGTATTCTTGCCAATAGGCAAAAAGTTATCTTATACAAACTTAGATGTGCAGTAAGTAACACGAGTTAAATAGGATAGTTAAGTCTGGCGGCATAAATTTCTTAAAAAGAAAAATCTAAAAACTATTTTTTCCTAACTCATTAACAAATATGAAGCAAGCAAGCAATAATGAATTACTTGATTTTTGGTGACTAACATAAAGCAACAGTCTATAAAGTTAAGTGTTTAGCAGTAAAAAAAAGAGAGAACAATAAAAAATAAAATATGGGCATAGTGTGATGTATAGAAAACAAGAACACATAAAACTTAACCCAAAAATAAAAAGAGAGAAAACTCAAATTGAGACAATGGACGAAGGAAGCACAAGTATATTTATTAGTCGATCGACTGATATTCATTCCACACATATAATCGGTCATTCATGACATTTTTCTAATCAAAATGGTCATTTAATTCTTTATGAAGGACCAAAATGGTCCCCAAATATATTAAAGGATCATTTTGATTCCTCAAATCTTTTAAGAAAATTAAAATAATCATATGATAATTTGGGTCTTGCATTAGCACAACAATAAACTTCCTCATATATTTATCATCAAGATAAATGTCGCATTCAAAAAAGTTGCATACAATAACACAAGTTTGAAAGGATATATGAAATTCTTTTAAACATGAAAAGGATATTCATATGCTCTAGGGTTCTATGTATAACCCAAGAAAACACAAAATTGTAATGTCTCACAACCCCAAAATTTGGCTAAAATACATCATGGTTTGACATCGCACACAACAAAGTTGCATTAGAGCATTTCTATGTCAATTGCCCTAACAAGGGAAATATATTTTCCATGGCCATTAACAAAAAGAACAAAGCCCTAGGCACCAATCCCTTTAATGAAAAGAGGGGAGAAGAATTAAAAGTCCTAAAAGAAACGAAGCAGAACCAAACTGTCTTCATTAATAAAGAATCAAAATGTTGATTGCTAAGCCCAGCACAAACAATATTTGAGTCAACATTACCCCTGAGAAGGTGGCTGAGGAAAATGGAATGAACAAAAGATTTTAGATATTTTAATATAATAATTTCACTATTTTGATCTAGTGTCGTGATGCTCACATTCAAAACGCCACAGCGCCCCAAGAGTATCTTCTAGATGCTCTCATAATATCATTAACTAAGACCCAGCACTGAGAAAGCTGCTTCCGAACACCGCAACGCAGGCTAAAAACATATTTTTTTTAACGAGGCTATATATGCCTCTTTCTTTTGTTTATTTGTTTTTTTCTCTTAGGTTTCGTTTGTGACAGCTTTTTTATTGTTGCTTAAAATAAGTTTTCAGTTAAAAAATTAAATTTTTATACTAAAAAAATGCTTTAAAAGCAATAAAAAAGATGTCCTAAATGAAGCCTTAGTTGATGACATTTTCAGCTAAGTCCACTGTTTTCATCATAAGTAAATTATTTTTTATTTTTGGTTGATAACTTTATAGGCATTGAAGCTGTGGCCTCATAAAGGGATTATTTTAACAAGGGGTTTAATTGATAGAATTAATAGAAGGGTACTGAATAATTAAAATTTAAATGTAAGTGAATGTGTCAAATCCATGCAGGATGAGAGTTTCTATTGAACTCGCCAAACAGTCCTGAGCTTAACTATTTTATTTTAGAGTTTAGGCTTTACTAAAATTATACACATTATTGTAATAAGTTAATTTTACTTTATAACTTGTTTATGGTTCTATTTGTTAGTTTGACAGGTAAAAAAATAGATCTTGGACCTTTTATATTTATGAGTATGATTTTTTTTGTACTGAAATTAGTTTGAAAAATTAACTTTGTAGTAATTAATTTAAATGACATATAGTTGAATATGCTCGAAATGTTTGTGAACGATTTTCTATAGTTGTAAAAAGTACTTCCACATCATCCGTTGCATTATCTAATGTGACTTCTTCAGATAGTGGGTTTGAACACAAGAGCCCTGTAAAACAATGGTTGGAGTAACTTCTAGTGCTGTTTATATTCTCATTTGTCATTTATGGCAAGTTTTTTTCTCATAAGCCATTAGAAAGGCTGCTATCTACTTTCCTAAAGAGATCTTCAAGTTGCAAAGCACTGAAACTGACCAGATTTGAGGTGGTATATCACATAATAGTTGTGAAAAATCCTCTTAATTTTAGGAGAGTATTTATAGCATCGATCATGCTTGCTTGGACAAAATGTTTATGCTTTACTATTCTTTACATCGATTTAAGACTTTAGCACACTTATATTTGATTAGTTTACTTCATCAAAAATATCTTTGCTACTTACAATTTTTTATTATGGCTGAAAAATTTAACGCACTTATAACTGATTAGTTATATTTCATCAAAGCTATATTTATAATTTATTGCTTCTTCCCCAACCATAATGCATATTTATTTACGTTGTTGTAAATCAATCTTAGTTTTAGAAAATGATGTATATGTTCTCTGTATTGTAATATGACCCAAGTTGGCATATTTAATTGATATATAATACCCTTTAAATTTTGTAACTGTACTTTGATGAGAAAAAGAGGAACTTATAAAATGATTCAAAAAATATTAACCATGATATTGCTTGGTTAATATTTTTTAAATAATTTTGTGAGTTCCTCCTTACTTCATCAAAGTACAATTACAAATTTTAAAAAAGGTATTATATAACAATTAGGAATGTCAATTTTGGTCATATTACAATGCACAGAACCTCCAACAAATGCACACACGTATTCTTCTTTTTTTAACTAAAATAACAATCACAAAAGCATTTGATAAAAAGCATGGTATCTTTCATATAATCTATTAGGCCAAAACTCAATATAATGTTCTATATATATTTTCTAATAATAAACCATGTATGTAAAGCCATGAATCATGATTGAGAGGCTAAAAATCCACATTCAAACTTTACTCTTCGTGAGATGTATGAGTGCATAAAGGAAAGTTTTATTATATTCCAAATTTCTCTTTAGAAGTATAGATGAATCAAGGTACAAATGTGCCTTCCAATGGTTCTCCCTTTGATCGGAATTTACACTATTTCTTAATAAACAATAATACAAACCTCTTTCGTGCATCTCCCCTTTTTTTAACAAAGAAATGTCATAGTTTTCATGATTTTTCACAAACTATACATAGAACATTGCATCGCATGGCATAAACTACAAATATCTCAAGTAATATAAACCAACACATGGATCTTAAAAAACATAAACAACAACAACCTCTCCAAAGTAACCCATAATCCAACAGCCAAATGAGTGTAACGAAGCTACACAATAGACACCAAGCAAGTTTGGAAAGAGTTCCAACAAATCCTAAGTCTAGGATTTGTTTTATTAAAAAAAAAAGAAATTGTTTAAAAATAATATACAACTCAACGATAAAATGAGACTCAAATTTGACATGTAGATACAACTCAGCCAAGAGACCATCATTTGCTCAAAACTTGCATTATTTCTTAATATGGAATATAACACAAACACCTTGCCTGCACTCCTTGATAAAGAACAACATAACCTCTCATGACTTCTAGTAATTTACACATGAAACTTCAAACTACCTATCATGTAATGCAAGTCATGAATAAGCATAGATTTCATATACAAGATGATGGTTATAAATCTTCCTCCAAACAATATAAATTAACACACATTTTTTTCTACACCATATGAAATCATCCATAGCTAGCAATAACCCTCATCATCTCCCAATAGGATTAAAACATCATCTGATAACCAAGTAAATACAGTAAAACTAGACAACAAGAAATGGAAGTGAATGCATCATCTAATTGCAACAAGGATCGAAGCCATTTCAACCATGTGTTGATGAAGATATGGCCATTAAATAAGAAAGGGGAGAGGTGAAAGAAGAAGGTGGAAGTGAAGGGAAAAGATGAAGGAGAAGAAGAAGAAGAAGACAGAATTAGGAGAGGAAGAAGTGGGAAGAGGTTACCTGCAGTGAAGCCGGCTCGGCGAAGCAGGGGTGCGAACTCGCTAGAAAGCTCCGGCTAGGGTAGGTCGACGGCGGCCTGGAACTCGGACAGGGATCGAAGGGGGCTTCGGTCATCTCCTAAGATCCACGAACAGGAAAGAGGGAGGAGATCGGAGAGGGATGAGCGTTTCGTCGCCTGGCTTTTGCGAACAGGGAGCGAAACCGAGAGGGGGAGAGATTTGCGAATGCCCCAAAGCGCACCGAGCTAGCAGAACAAAAAGATCTCTATTCCCGCCTTTAACTGCCCGCTGAACACATCTGCTCGCTCCTGTCTCCCATACTGAAGACGGGACTGTGCCATTCGCTTCTTCCATAAAACGGCCCTGCTCCATGCCGAAATGAGGTTATCACGCGACTGAGCCGTCTGAGCTGTGGCAGGTGTGGGGTTTTGGAGAAATCGGAACCGTCGCTGGCATTTCCAGATTTGCTTATCTTAAATTTGAATTAATTTAAAAAGTCAATAGATCTTTAATTGGAATTAGGTTGAACCCATTGAGCTCAAATCAGGTTCAAATCAAATCCAATTCGGTTCAATTTGGACATACTTGGGTTTGACTCGACTCAAACAAGTTAGTTCAACAAACAAACTCAAATTGACGCAATTATTATCGAATTGAGCTCGAGGGGACTCAATCAACTCGATCAACCGTGCTGAAAGGAAAATCATGATAAAATCGATGTCAACAGAAGTCATCAAATTTAATTCTTAAGATCAAATTGACTTGAATTAGCTCAAATTCAGCTTGATTTTGATTTTCAAGAAGGGATCATGGAGATGGATTGAGTTTGCTAAATTGATTGATGTGATTGAGCTACTAGTAAAATTGATCAATTGATGGATGATAATTATTCATATAAATTTTATTTGTATTTGGATCGACATGACTGATAAATTATCCTTCAACCAATGCCATGTTGATTCTATTCAATTTGTTTTTCTAAGTTCCATCTAATGTTGATTCAATCAGATTATTTTCCTCAAAAAGCTATTATGCTAAAAGCACCCAAGTTGGTTTTAAGCACAAATAACAATTCCTTTAAATTCATTTCAATGGATAATTAAAACAATACGTATATTGTGTCATTTGTTAACAAACTATACTATTTTATTATAATAATTATATTCAATTCAATGTAATGGAATAAATGATTATTATTATGATTATTTTAATTGAGATTATTATTAATTCATGTAAGTGAAAGACAATAATTTTATATTCTTATAATATTTATTTTTATTTATAATTTTTTATTTAAGTTTAGGGGTGTCAATTTATGGTCACGGGTCGGATTCGGGTCGAACCCTAAATTGACCTGGCACTATTCAGGTCAACCTGAACCAGACCCATTTTGACAAACGGGTCAGTTTTTCGGACCCGAACTCGACCCGCTTCGGGTCTAGGTTAACCTGATAAGAACCGAATGATCCAGGAAGAACCAAAAATTGCAAGTTTTCTAATAAAAAATGGGTCATTCTCCGATTTTCGGATCAAAAACGAGTCAAAACAGGTCAATCTCGGGTCAAAAATAGATTTTCGAGTCATAAATAGGTCAATTTCGGGTTACTGGGTAAACTCGAACCAGACCCGATTTTTGAAATGGGTCGATTTGCTGAACCCGAACTCAAAATTTTTTGGTCAGGTTCGAGTCGGATTTTCGGATCGTGTCAAATATTGACACCCCTATTTAAGTGCACTTTCGTGTACTTAGCAATTTTACTACTCTCTGTCTCTCTATCATTGAATTTAATTTCTTCAAAATTAAATTCTCAGATTCAATATTGCCTATAAAACTAAGCCGCATGACAATTGATCAAATCATCAATTCAAATTAATTATGGTAAACTTATGGATGACAATAATTTTGTCACACGTGACATGATGCATGAGCAACAATCATGATCATGGCAAGACAAATGATTGAGCGACAATTACGATCGTGGCGAGGTGCACTTGATTAATTGACAATCACTATTATGATGAGACACACTTGATTGAGCGAAATGAGAATGATGTGAACCAAATCAGGAAGTTCGAGTATGAATCATTAGGTGAGCGGACACCACACCAATCAAATCGGAGAGGCCAATCAAGGTTTTGTGTGCAATGGTTGAGCTCAAGCACAATGAAGATGAGGTCAAAACTAAACTTTTTTTTTTTTTTTTATCTATGATCTCATCTTCTCAAATGAGAGTGACACAAAAAAATAATAAAACAATCTCTCAAAGAAAACTTCAATTATTCAAAGCTCATTTAATTCATTCTCTACAATTTATACCTCCGATATTATATTAATATAAGGGGTGTCACGGGACAATGGATTGGATTCGGGGGGCCCATCCCAAACTGAAGCAGACCCATTTAATAAACAAGTAAAATTTTTGAACCCAATAAACCTGCTAACAAATCAAACCCGACCCGATAACCAATTGTAATTAAAAAATATATTTTTATTAGCTTACTAATCATATATTTTTAGAAAAAATGATTAAAAATAAAAAAATTATACTTATAAATAAAATAATTTAAGAAAAAAATAAACAAGTCATTTTCAAATCAAAATCGGGTTGTCATGTCAAACATGATCTATTTATTAAACTAATCGAGTTGTTTTTTAACACCCCTAATTAATATCTATCCTAATTATTGAAAAGGACATCATTTATTGTGAAATAGAATATACTAGTAAAATCATGTAGACTTCATTAGGCTCTATGATTCTCTTTTCTTGAAAATTTACAAGTGAAAATGTTAATATCCCTAAACCCTATATATATATCTCAAACAAGTGCAAAATACTTAAAACCATAATTAAGGTAGGCTTGATTTGATGTACCTATATCAATGAAGAAATCTTAATTTTTATAATAATTGAATGCTTTGTCATTATTAAATAATAAAAACACAAATGGGTAAATACCCATATAGAATATAAACAACTATAGCCGCTCATTAAAAGGCATTAGTGTGAAGTATGGTGAACTCTGGAATTATAGCTTTTTTTTTTAGTATGAAAAAAAAGTAGAATTAGTGAAAGTAGAAAAATGAATAGATATTTGTGGATTAAATTGCAGAAGTATATTTCTCAAGTTCCAAAAGAAGAAACACAGAGCTCTGAAATAATGACTCAATGCTACAGCTATGGAAGAGTTTACTTTATATCTGATATCGATAAAAATCTACCACGAATGCAAACAAATTAAGCAGAAACTTCATTAGGTCAAAGATTCGCATTATCAAACCCAAATTCTAACGCAATCCTATCATCAATCTACTCTAGCAGACCAGACCCTAGATTGGGAAGAGAAAGAAAAGTGGGATTATGCAAAAGCTCAAGAAAGACAACAAGACAAAATCAAGGGCATGTTAGGGTGAAAGACAAAAGAGAAAGGGAAACGTGACTTTTTCACTTAAAAAGGATGGCAACTGAGGAAAAAAAAAAATAGTCAAAGATGACGATGGGAGGGAGAAGAAAAACAACAAAAAATAAAGAAGGAACAAGATCATACTATCTAAACTTAAACCGGGAGAGCATAGATGAATGGGTATTAGTGGTAGAAATTAAGCTACATGGATGATTGGAGACATAGCAAGAATGTGGAAGCGACAAGATATAAAGGAGATCACTAATTTGTGATGATTTTAGTAGGAAAGACAATAAACCAATAGAGCAACGAAGTATAGTTCTGGGCACTAAATACATTAAAAGAAAAGAAAAGAGAATGCACAACATGAAATGAGTGAGATAGAATATGGTTAAGATTAGATGGGAGATTGAGTCTTAGGTAGATCAAAGTTAGACTTGGGTTATTGGATAAAATTCAAGATCCTAATAAATATTGCAAAATAATATTAGCTTTCATTAGTGAATTGGGTTGGTTCACAACCAAAATGGGTCGATATATAAATAATCCATTTAAATCTAAATGACTCAACTCAAATTTTTAACTGGGTAATTAAGTCAAGAATTGAATCCAATTGAAGGATTAATTGAGCCAATTTTGAGGTGTTTTTCACATTACTAAGGCTTTGTTTGGGACGGCTTTTTTATTGCTTTCTAAAACGGAGTTTCAGTACAAAAATAAAAAAATTTGTACTAAAACGCCGTTTTAGAAAGCAGTAAAAAAGCCGTCCCAAACGAAGCCTAAATATATTAATAGCTACTCCAAATGCCCCTCACTTCTTAATTACAAGGAAGCGGGTTCAAAATGAAGGGAGAAAAAATAGTCATGTTAGCGAGCTGCAAATTTGAAGATATAACAAGAAATAATTAGATAACACCAAGACTACAAAGATCTCAAAACAATTACCTACAATGCACATTCGATTAAGAAGTAGAAAAAAAAGGTACCTACAAGTAGTATAATTCACAAGCAGAAAAATAAACTCCAAGCGTAGAGAAAGATGAAAATCTCCACAACATGAATGCAAACGCCTAAGATGAATCTTTAAACAAATAATGAATGGTGCAAAACCAAAAGAATTATCCACAACTAAGCCTGAATTACAACTACATAGTAATCAACGTTAGGAAATGCAAGAAATTCACTCTTAATTCATTTCACAGATCTTGTTTGGAGAGCTATTCATTAAATTCAAACATGTAAAGTATTGATCATGCTAACAATAAAAATGTCTGCTCGAGACTTTTTTTGCGCACAGATAACTCTAAGTTTACTGCATAATTTTTTAATAAAAAAAATAAAAAACGTAAAGACTTATACAACACAAAATTTCACACGAATATTTTTTTGAAATCAAATGTTATTTATAGTTTGAATTAATATTTTAAAAATTAAATCAGACCGGTCGGTCTGACTGATTCAACTGTGAATCAGTCACAAAGTCGGTTCGGTCCACTCTGGAAGTCACTTATGCATCAAATCAGACTAAGCTAATTAGAACCAACAGTTCAATCGATGAACCAGCCGGTTTAATTATCATATTTTTTAAATAAATAAATTTATTATATTAAAAATTAAATATTAAATAATTTTTTTAAATAAACAAATTAATTTATATTTAAAATATTTAATTTTAAATTAACATTTACTTTTTATTTTATTTATTTGCATCAAATCACTATGAAGCATTTGCACATTGCCCCACCACTCTATGTGAGCTCTTAACATTAGAAATCTCAAAAAGCTATAGAAACAATAGCAAAAAAATAGTTTTCAAGTGATGAGAAATTAAAGAGAAGAGTTGAAATTCATGAGTTCATAACATATATAATATCCTTAAAATAAAATTTTAAATAGATTTTTTAATTAATTATTTATAATTTGAATATTTTTTTATTTATTAGTTAATAATAATTTTGTTATTTATATTTTTATGCACTATAAAAACAAATTTCTCTTCTTATTAATGATAAATTATTTTTATATAAATAAAATTTTAAAATAAACATGATATATAATATATAGATGTAAAATATATTTAAACATATAACATAAATTAATAATAATTTGTATTAACTTATATTTGAATTAAATTTATATAAAATATGTTATATAAATTATATATACATTAAATTTCTATTATAAATCAAATTAAAAATTTTGAAAAAAAATATTTAAATTTAAAATTATCACACAATTTGATAGGAAAAATAAATGCCATTCAGTTTCAATTTTCTCCTATTTTGAAATTGAATAATACATTATGAATTAAAGTAATATCTTAGGAGACTAACAAAATATTCTACAATGAATTCAATGTCAAAATAGGATTTAGAAAATAATATTACTGTAATTAAATACAATTCAAATAATAATATATCATCTCTGAAGATGAATATTAAATTCTATAGAACGTGTTTAAAAAAATGGGTTATGAAAATCTAGTAATTCTTTTAATTAGATGCAACAAAAAGAATATTATATCATATTGCAAGATGAATATAATATTCTACAAGACATCCAAAAATAAGGATGGGTTTTATAAAATTCATTATTTCTAAGATCAAATATAATAAGCACTACATGAAAAACGTCATTTTTCGGCAGACATTTTCGCCGGAAAATTGGCCAAAATCCGTCGGAAATTAACATTTCCGACGTATTTCCGGCGGAAATATTTCCGCCGGTTTGACGCGCATCGTAAAAGGGCTTCCGGCGCAAAATAATACGCCGGAAACATTTCCGGCGGACTTTTCGCAGGAAAAATAATTTCGACGGAATTTTTTTCGCCGGAATGTCAAGAAAATTTAAAAAAAAAAAAACACCCGCTCTGGTACAGGCCAGCCCAGCCAGAACCCGCTCCGGCTCAGACCGCCTAGAACTCCCGCTCTGGCACAACCCAGCCAGAACCCCCTCCGGCCCAGCCCAGCAGCCAGAACCAGCCCCGCGAACCCGAGTCTGCGTGGAACCGACCCCGCCCGAGCCCGCTTCGCCCAAACGAACCCGCGTGGCCGCACCTTCAGCGGGGTTCGAACCCTGCACCTCCCCCCTCCGCACGTTTAAGTGATCCGCTCCATCTGCCATCCATGCCATCAGCAAAAGCCTGTTAATTCTGATATTTTTTTTTATTTAACTTGAAACAGATAAATATTAAAAGTAATAAATTTTTTTAACAATGAATTCTTAAAGATAAAAAATATAATATAATTTAAAAATAAATTATTATATTAGTTAATTTAATTTAATAAAATTTTTTTAATTTATTTAACTTAATTTAACAAAATAATTAATTATAAAATTTTACTATAATTTAAGTTTTAATTTAAATCATTTAATTTTTTTATTAAATTATTAAATGATAATTTATTTTATTTTATTATAATTTAAGTTATTAAATTCTATAATTTAAGTTATTTTTTTAAATATAAAATATTTAATTTGTCAATAAGGTATTAAATTATAACTGAATTTTTTTTTAATTTTCGCCGGTAATCCGCTGGAAAACCAGTCGAAAATTCTTTAACAATTTTCCATCGGAAATCCGTTGGAAAATCCGACGGAATTTTTGACGTATTTTTTTCCGCCGAAAATTCTGTCGAAAAGAGTTGTTTTCCTGTAGTGAAGGAGAATATTATGTCATCTGGGAAGATGATAACGATATTCTACAAGCATATTTAAAAGTAAAAAATGAGTTTGAGAGAAAATTTGCATTCTCCGAGATTTTTCTCTTACTTTATAGAAACAAAACAATGTTTATTTTAATCTGGAGTTCTCACGCTCTATAAGGGCAAGTTTCTATAGTTAATTACATCATAGGAAGGATGTTCCAATGAAAACTCTCGATTGAAACAACGATTTCATACCCTTTGATTAAAAGTATAAGATACGAAAAGAAATAGAAATTTTCCAAGGAGAAACCTCAATGTTGAATAGTTCTTAGCTGGTAAAAGGAGAAAAAGTAGTAGGTGTCAGATCCTGAGAGATTCATAGGCAACCCCAATCTATTCTATATTAGACTTTACATTTTAAGAGAGTATTTATTATTCAAATTGGCATTTTATTTGAAAGATGAGATTATATTTCAAAAGGGCGAGGACTAAAGATTTGAAATATGCCTCAGAATCTAAATCTAAATTAGGTATTATAAAGTAGTGATCTGAACTTATCTAATGAAGTGCAATATGGGCATACATCTTGTCTTAAACAGAAAGCCAGCTAAACCATCTAATCATATCAAAACCATTCTATTCGGCCTTATGAAAGATATGTAGGTTGTTGTTGTTTAGGTTTTAGAAATTTAGGGTTGACATCTAAATAAGATCATAAGTGGACCTCTACTTATAAAGGGTATTATGTATCTAGGACTCATACAATTGAATTTCAATTTTCATTTATTTCTGATGCAATGCATAGTAGTTATAATACTAAAATCATGAATACTTGAAATTTTTAAAAACATAGAAAATAATTTTTTTTTTCGAAGGCTAGGTTTAGCACCCATTTTCATAAGTCGGGTTATCTGAACTTTACCCTCGGGCGAGGAAGTGTCTAAAACAAGAGAGAATAAATGTTTTAATATGAATGTGACCCCGGATCGTCTATGGTTTACTTTCTTTAAATATTTATCTTTATATCTTATTTATTCCTAAATTTTATTTTTACTTATGAGTATAAATATACAAAAAGCATCAACATGATTGTTATCAAGCTCATCTGATAGTTACAGCTCGGCCAGTAGGCTTCTGTAAATAATTACATTTCCACAGGAGAAAATAACATCACCCTTACATAATTCAAGTAATGTTCATTAGAAAAAAAAATAATTTACATATAAATACCGAGCAATACCGAGTATTTTTCTACTCGGTACATGGCGGTATTATTAATATCTACTCGGAACAATAAGTTTATGATCGGTCGCTAATGCTCAGTATTTGGTGTTCCTACTAGGTACTTATCAATAAAAACTAGTAATACTCAGTACATTATAAAGTACCGTATAATAATTATTTCAAACTTATCAATACCGAGCAATACCGAGTTTATTTTTTACTCGGTACTGCTCGATATTCATATTAAATACTTGATACAATAATTTTATTATCATTGTACTCATCGATATTGTTTGGTATAATAACTTAATAAATGAATTACATGGCTCGATACTCATCGATACTCACTTAACCTTGAACTTCGTTAGAAAATTATCGATGCAAATCCATTTTTCTTCATTTATTAATAATATGGCTAGGTACTCTAACATTTCTGGTGCTGGCCATTCAATTAATTTTGATTCATCAATGTCATGAACTACATTAGTAGTAGAAGCAAAAATAGTAGCATGAGCATCAGCAAGAGTAGCAGTAGTAGTCTTTATCTTAATTTTTCTAGAAGCAGGAAGGGCAGTCTTTGATACTCTGCGTGCAGTTTCCTTGTTATTAGTTTTTTCAATAGCAGGAGCAGGAATAGGAACAAAAGTACTCTCAACTCTCTTCTTCTTCCTATCACCTGCTGTGAATGGAGTTTGAACAAGTTTCCTTTTTCTGTCATTCCTTAGTTGTACACGCCTAACAATGCCTCCCTGAACAGATGAAGCAAATTCCTCATCTTCAGATTGGTTAATATCATTCTCTTCTAAGGCTTTATCTACTTGGGCATCCAGTTTCTTTGTGTGTGTACATTCCACTTTATGTAAGGGTGTATATGGGGTTGATTGGGTAACAAGCTTATCAAGCCCTTCCGCCACTATTTCCTTTGTAATTTCCTTAACAATTTGGGCAACATATTTGGCTGATTGGGTCAAATTGTTATTTTCAGATACAGTTCTTGAAGAAGATTTTCCCGAACTTTCACTCTGGTACGATTTAGAAGAAGCAGGAAAGTGATCATTCAAGAAATTCTCTATAACAACAAATTTCAATTTAGTCTCGTCTTTTACATCAAATACTGCTTGTTCCAAGGCCGCAACATGTCTTTCCAATATACTATTGGACAGTTCGACCGAGGATAGCTTTTTCATTAATATGTTTTGCTGGGTAATAAGTTTGTATATGACTTGGTTGATGATCTTCAAGTTTGTTTCTTTTGAAATAGGACAATTTGGATCAGGAGTAGGGGTTGATTCTTTCTGTGGGGTCCTACTGCTGCTTAGCAGTTGGCTAAGAAATTGAGTTGGCTTGGCGTCCTAATTGGACTGGCTGGACTTGGTGGAGATGGAGTGGGGGCCTAGAAGATATGTTTGGGGTTGTGTGTGGGGTTAGTGCAATTTGTAAATGCTCTTCTATTGGATATATTAAAGAACTATCAAATAAAGTCTTCTCAGCATCTGTAATTCTTTGAAAATGTATGAAAATCTGCACAAAAATTATTTATAGTCATATGAAATATATAATTAAATCAAACATTTAAATGAGTACACCTATGTTTGCTACCTCATCATCGTCAGGTTCAGTAAATAAATTGATAACATCTTTCTCATTATACTTAAACTTTCATCCCACCGAGTGAAATGGGGTTGGGCTAGGTCATCCACTACGGCGTGGATCTTTGTATGCTCAAAAAAACCATATATGCAAAAAATAAAACCATACAATTCTGTTTAATCATGATAAAAAACCTTTGATGTTAGTTAAACTGAACAAAAACAACAACTATGTACTCACAATTACAACCACCACAAATTCATTGACGTATCCTAGTGAATAACCTATTGATTATTTTTTGGCAATTGCATTAAATTCATTCAAAAGGAATTCCCTTATGAATCTGGCCAATTATATGTACCAAAGTTTTAAATATTCTTTGCAACGTCCAGTATTGCAGTGGGTACACGGAAGTTGCCCATTGGAAAAAACATGTTGGACAATAAGTAAATAATAAATTCTTTCACTAATTTCTCTATTGGAGTTGACACATCCAATTTCTCAATATCATGCCAAATGTCATTTGCTGTCACTACAATTATACTAACAGTTTCTGGCTCGAATTTCATACCTTTGATGGGCAAGCCAAGAATCAGAGCTATTTATCAGATGTGAAATGTAGCATCTCCCATTAATAACAAAACATTCAGACCGCATGTCCCACTTTGACAGTATCATATATACAAGTGGAACATTCTGAGGGAATGGAGGCAGTATTAGGAACTGATTTATATGTAGCTGGCGTAGTCTTGCAACAAACGGCTCACCAAATTTTACAACCAACTGATTACAAAATTCTCCAAAAGTTGAAGTTCGACATCTGAAATGAATCTTGAGAGAATAACCTTACATAAAAAATATTATAAAATAATATTTATGTTAATATCAAGTATGAGCTTTAAGTACCGAGCAGTACCGAGTAATAGTACAGAGGATTCATACCGATTAATATCCTTCCTTAAGAAAAAAATTAATTCAATATGAACTACATAATATATTTTATAATAACTCTAGACATTATTTGCAACATATATCTAAGCGTATACCAAGAATTAACTTTGAATAACGAGCAATACCGAGCAGCACCGAGTAATAGTACATGATTCATACCGATTAATATCCTTCCTTAACAAAAAAATTTAATTCAATATGAACTAAATAATATCACTACACAATATTTGTAATATATATCTAAGCTTATACCGAGAATTGACTTTAAATACCTAGCAATACCGAGCAGTACCGAGTAATAGTACAGATGATTCATACCGATTATTATCCTTCCTTAACAAAAGATTTACTTCAACATGAACTAAATACTATATTTTATAATAACTATAGACAATATTTGAAGCTCTACCGAGAATTGACTTTGAATACCTAGCAATACCGAGCAGTAGCGATCAATATTACAGAGCTTTCAATCAGAATAATACCGACCATTGTCACAAAATTTCACACAGTATGAAATATATAATATATTATATAACAAATATAAAGATTAATTGAAATACATATTAAAATTTATACAGAGTATTACCTTTGAATACCAAGCTATATCGAGTAGTACAGAGCAGTACAAGCATGTTCTTTGAATAATACGGTTTATGGTAGAAAACATATTTTTAAAATGTTGAACAAAATTTGTATATTATTCAAACAATACACACTATTTTAAAACTCCATTTATGTTCAATATGAGCAATACCTATAAATAAAGATAAATAACAATCGATAATAATGAATACCGATTAGTACCGAACTCTACTATGAACCACCGAACACGAAACTCTGATTGATTAGAGATGTTCTCACAATATACATTCAAATTTTTACAGTACAATGAAAGTCAGGAAGAAAATGCCAACCCTAAAAATTTGATTTTTATTTTTTTAAACCACAGAAAGTATATGACAACAAAAATAAATGCCTCAGAAGAAATTTCTAACATGAGGCATTATTTATCTGAATGTATTCGACCGAAAATTTGCTTCAAACTGATGGAAGATGCTTGTGAATGCGAAGGAAATGAACAGTTGCAGAAGAAACGTTTCGTCTTTGAATATGGTAAAGCTGAGTGAATAGCTGACCGTTGTTATTTATTTAAAAAATTATCATACCTTGCTGGCCGGGTCGTCGGGTCATTATCATTCAAAATACACACGTGTTATATACCCACTTCTCGCCGAGTCGGGTACACGGTAAAGTGGCTGTTACGTGGCGCCATATAAGTGGTGTCCGAATGTAGAGCTACGTCAGGTCACCGGATCAAATAAAAGTTCCTTATCCAGAGGCGGCTGCTTATGGAGAATGGAGTCGTGGGGATATCGCTAAGGGTTGGAGTCGTGTGCTATATGGGAATCACGGCTTGCACTAATCCTTTTTTTTTTTTAACCTGAAGTATGAAGGGCAAAAATATGACGATAATACCCATGCCAACCCTTGATCCAACAACTCATACATGAGCGAATTGCAAAATGAAATATTGAAACGATTGGAACGAAATAATTGAATCAAATGAGCCAATTTAATTAAGTATAACATTCACACTAATTTGATTAAAAGTATCCAAGTTAAATAATGTCAATTTGATTATGTCAAGCTGAGATAGGTCAAGTCACGTCGATCAAAGCCATCTAGCTTTAAAATGAATACAAATTGGTCGACTCAATTCTACGTCGCTTGATTGAATTTGTTTGATAAAAAATGAATTTATTTTGATTGACGATTAATTAAAAACTTGATGTTTGAAACTTGAATTAAAACTAGACTGAAGTGTGATTGAAATATGATTGAAGATTGATTCAACATTAATCAAGTGTTGGATTTGGGATTTGATTGGGACATATATAATTGACAAGTGGGCACCTGCCAATCATTAGGTCACCAAAAGAAAACCCAGGTAGGTCCTAGCGTCCTCATACAAAAATGAGGTCAACACCAGCAACACGATACAACGGAACTGAATCGTTGTTTTCGGAGTACATTTACACTGGATTTTTTGGCGGATAATATGCCAGTAATCTCCACCGATAATAGTGCGATGCATTGGAGCAACAGATTATCCGTCGGTTTTTTCAACGAACAGTTTCTGCAACACAATATGATAAAAATTAAATCGTTGTTTCTGTAACAGTTTCTACTGAAATGCTGGACCTAGAACAGTTAAAAGGGTAGAGCATACATTATATGATATTGGGATTTATTTCTCTAAACCTTTGCTGAGGCTTCTACAAATTAGCCCTTTAACCTTTTTTCTCATATGAAATCACATGTTCCTCGAGGATGCGTCAAGTTTTATTTTTATTTGATTTATTTTAGTTAGGCAGGTTTAGATGTACCTGCTTCAATATGCGCCGTCTCCAAGAGTTAGGATTAAATTTATATATATTATGAGAAAACAACAAACATATAACAACGGAATACAGGTCCTGCACGCTAATGTTAATTTGTTATTTATTTAAGAATTATTGTGATGGTTGGAAGTATTCCCTACGATCCATTGATGGGTTGAGCGGTGTTGCATTGTGCAAATGATTATGAATGTGATTGGCTCCATAGAAGTTTACAAGTCTTATTGTTTTTTGCTTTTATAATGCTTCCAGTACAAAACAAGGGTTTATATGATATCCAGATATTCAGTCATGCATGATTTTTTTTTTTTTTGGCACGCAAGGTAGGTCGGTTTTTGAAAGAATTTCTTGAAAGATATTTTATTGATTCAACTGCTTGGTGGTATTGGAAGATTTGGACGTGATACAACCTTCAAAGGACTAACTAGTGTTGTTCAACTTCATACTCTTAATCAATGTTTTATACAAATATGATTTATATAACTAATATACACCTGCGTTGTGTTAGCTTTCATATTGTGGAGATGTACATCGACCATTTGTATCTGAAGCAGTTTGTTTTGCAGGTAATAAGGTTTCATTTATACTAAATGATGTCATGGTATATTTCAACGGAAAATGGGCAAAAAGGGACCATAAACGTAAGGTGCTGGTGCCTAGTCCTAACTGGACATTGAAGGTAGCATAATTATTTATATTTTCATATGTACTTTTTTCAGGCTTCTAGAAGATTTGTGGATGCGCCACCATCTGATGGCTGATTTCTAAGCATAAAAGACCATAACTCTTACATTTTCTTCGATGTACCGGTGCCATAATCTAGGGATCTTTTTTTTATCATTGATGTATGTAGAAAATCAATTTCTTAAAGGATTCATGTCATTATTGTTCGACAAGTTTTACGCTGGCTGTCGACTACCTAACGTAACCCTCCACTTTTCTCATCCAGGACTTGGGACCTGACAATGGCAATCAAATGTACTTTCTATTGAGCTGCAAAAGAACTTGCTTAACAATATTACCTTAAACCTTTATAAATTGAACGTGCTTCTTTTGGTAAGTTCTTACTCTATGCCATTTTACTAGTATGTGCAACAAGCTTCTCAAAGAACAAGACCACAATTATGCATTCCCATACAACAAGGTTCTTTTGCTTGATCACATAATATATAGCATTTTTTACCTCCCAACCCTACTACATATGGCACAAGCTCAATCTTACTTTCAATGCAGGTTTAGGATTTTGATGAACTAGTGAAATGAAAATCACAACATTTGCTTTATCCCTATCCACAAACAAAGAATCCCAATCTCTGAAGAAAGAGCTAAATTACTGATCAACTGCGAACTAGTTATCATTGTTTGAAGAACTTGACAGATTAGAGTCTATTTTCTTACAAGCAATAATACTTAACAAGTCTAATAATTGTTGACATCAAGTTAACATTTACTAGGCAACTTGATGTGTGTATGGCCTGATAGTTTTCAAGCAGAGTGTAGCTAAAGTATGCATGATGCAAGGTGCATCCTCCATTTGAAAATAGATTTAAGCATTAATTTAATAATTCTTGTGTGGCGCATAAAGGAAAGAAGGAATGAAGAGGAAACCAAAGAAAAGAAGGAAAAGGAGGAAAAAGAGATAGAGGAGAATTCTTGTGTGGACCACGATGTTTACCTACTAGGTTCTTTGCTTTTATGTAAAAATTTTAACTTAAATAATTATAATTAATAAATATGCACACAATGATAAAGGAGCATATAGAGCCCACTCAATTTTTTTTTTTTCACTAAGATATTTAAATAATAATAAGTTTTGCAGTTGAAAATATTCTAACAACAAATCCTCACCCAAAAATGATAAGATCACTTGAAGTTAAAGGAGAAGTTCTAGTTGAGAAATTTTGTACTAAGACAACAATCCTAAAATGATAACCCTAATTTAGTTTCATGAAGAGTTATCAAAGAAAATGCTTCATCACATGCATCAATACTTACAAGACCTTTCAATAATAGGTTTATCATGATATCTACAGCTTCATTTGGGATGATTTTTTTAAAAAATAATTAAATATGTTACTTATATATGTAATTAAATATGTATTATATACTATATGAAAGTTTAGCCCTTTTTTAAAATGACTTGATTGAGATTATAGAAATATGAGTTTGGGCATAAGATAAAATATGGGTTAATTATGTGCAACAATTTAATTGTATATTTCTAATTTTATGATAGATTAAAATAGAAATATGAAACTGTATTTATAAGATAAATATTTTCATTCTCATTCTTTTGTATCTTCCTCTTCTCTCTGATATCCCATCATCCAAAAAATACATAGACTCTTCTCTAAAAGAAACTATATTGAATTGGAAGATTAATAACATGAAACCATATTTCTTAGTTCTTATCATGAATCAATATATTATTTGCTTTTATTCTATCTTGGTAATTTTACATGAAGTTTATTGAGTAAATATAATTTTCTTCGTTAAATATTGGATCTCTTAATTATCTCACTACTAAACAATTAGACTTTTGCAGCAATTTTTTTTGACCTATTGCAGCTATAGGGCTATCGAAATTGGGTCACAGGACAGTTTCAGGTTCAACGCAAAATTGACAATATACTAGTTGACCCTAAACAACAAACATATAACAACAGAATACAGGTCCTGCACGCTAATGTTAATTTGTTATTTATTTAAGAATTATTGTGATGGTTGGAAGTATTCCCTGCGATCCATTGATGGGTTGAGCGGTGTTGCATTGTGCAAATGACTATGACTGTGATTGGCTCCATAGAAGTTTACAAGTCTTATTGTTTTTTTTCTTTTATAAGGCTTCCAGTACAAAACAAGGGTTTATATGATATCCATATATTCAGACATGCAAGATTTTTTTTTTTTTTGGGCACGCAGGGTAGGGGGTATTTGAAAGAATTTCTTGAAAGATATTTTCTTGATTCAACTGCTTGGTGGTGTTGGAAGATTTGAATGTGCTACAACCTTCAAAAGACTTACTGGTGCTGTTCAACTTGCTAAGAGAACCACATAGTCCTCCACTTGAGTGCAGATTCAATATCTTAATGAATTTTAGCATACAATACTCCTTTCCCCACCACAACCCTCTGGATGTTCTACGACCTTCTATGCAATCAAGAGGACTCAGTGGTGTTGTTCAACGTGCTGAGAGAACAACATAGCCCTCCACTCCAGTGAAGATTTGATATCTAACATGCATTTGTTTAGTTATATTACAGCTACAGAATAAAGAGGTACACCACTTTTTACTAATGATTTCATGGTGCATTTCAGGAGGTATTTCTGCCTGGTCCTAACTCGACATTCAAGGTAGCAGAATTATTTATATTTCCATATGTACTATGTTCATGCTTCTAGAAGATTTGTGGATGCGCCACCATCACCACCCGTCTAAAAGGTCAAGAAAGTTGAAGGCTTCTGATGGCTGATTTCTAAGCATAAAAGATCATAACTCTTACATTTTCTTAGGTGTACCCGTGCCATAATCAAGGGATCCTTTTTATCATTGATGCATGTAAAAAATTAACTTTACTTTCTAATTCTATAGTATTTATGTTAGAACAACCTAAAAGCACATTCTTTATTTTTATGATGCCCTGTTCAAATATTATTTTGTGGCTGAGGATTGGAGCTTTTGTGCATATTACCTTTTAGAACCAATATTTGTTGAGAGTGAGCATATTGTCAAAAGTTTATCTTAGAGAATCCTCGACTCTTGTTGATCAACATGTTGTTTTGATTAAAAAAAAATATTTAAGTATATATATAATTTTTGAAAAATATTTAATTATTTTTGGGAAAATTGAATTTTGAATTCTAGTTTCGAAATATAACACAATATTAGGAACGATATATCATCCCAAATGGAGAAAATATCATTCACAAATTGGTTCAAATTTCAAAGCTTTAAAGTTACCCAAATTGTCGTAGTTAAACTCAAAATTATTTGACTATGCTAATTTGGATAAAAGATCATTAATTTCATAATCAAAATCATGATACTAATTGATATATCTCTCCAAAGAAAGAAGATATCAATCATCACCAATCGCTTGAAAATGATGATAATGATCGTTGAATTGAGATTTCCCAAAGATAATTAATCAAAGGTTTTTTAAAAAAATTAATTTTGAAAATAAGTTCTGGGTTTCTAAATCTCTTACGAGAGCAAGCCCTCGTAGTTAATTACATCGTAGGAAATCGGGATTTCCTACTAAAACTCTCGATTAAAATAGCGGTAGAAATTTTATTTAAGATTTTCAACGATTGATGTCAAAGGAGATTAAGGTTTGGAATTTTCTTGAATTAGTTATGAGGGTTTGAAATTTGAGGTGTTTAATGAATTTCTAAAATTGCTTAATTAGAGGGCCTTTTTGATATTTTGATTTAAATGAAGCCCCAACTCCTTGAAATCAACTCCAAAGGTCAGGAATGACCTAAGGAGAGATTCCCAAGTGTTTGGGAGTGTTTTTGAATTTTTTAATTATTTTTAATTAATTAAATTAATTAAATATTGAATTTCAATTAAAATTGCATTAAGGTTTAATTTGATGTCAAATCAAGTGGTTTTTAATTTTCATTGATTGAGGGTTCAAGTCTGATCAGTTAGAGGGTTTATACAAAATTTTGGGGTTTAAAATGGATTTATTATATTTTTTTGTAAGTTTTAATGGCTTAATTAAGGCTTGACCTTAAGAAAATTAATTAGGGAGCTTAATGACTTCTAAAATCAGTAAAAATTTTCCCTAAGGCTGAGAATGTCACTATGTTTAAAATGTTTAAGTTTCAAGTTCAAATGAGGTGTATCCTAATCACAACACATTTTCTAAGTTGTCTAATCAAAGTCCTTAATTATTGTCGTTAATGTCACTAGGTTAGCTAGGTTTAAATCAATTGATTTCTCTAACCCTTGGACTAAAATACATAGATGTAAGCATCACATTCACAATCAAATCCTAGATATAGGAGAACCCTAAGACTAGGTGCAAGTGTGTGTTCCCTACACATGCAAGAGACGAAATAAACTTGAATAATCAACCATTTAATTAATGAATAATGAAGGTAATTATCCATTAATCATCCCCATCAAAGTTATTCATTCGAACTCAATCCATATTTAAAATCTTAAGGGAGATCTCTTAAAATTTAAAGATTTAAATAGATATAAATTTAAAATAAACTTTAAAATATACATATATATATATATATATATATATATATATATATATATATATATATATATATATATATATATATATATATATATATATATATATATATATATATATATATATATATATATATATATATATATATATATATATATATATATATATATATATATATATATATATATATATATATAAGTTTTAAAACTAAATAATTAAAAATATTATCAAAATATTTTAAAATATCTTTAAGAGATCTTCTGATCAATTAAAATAATTTGAAAATAAAATTTTGGAATATTTGGATTTATTTTAATTAAATAATAATTAAAATAACCAAATAATTAATATTTAAAATTATTTAAAATATATAGAATATTTTAAATCCATTTTATTTTCAAATTAAAGGCCTTGAAAAACTGAGCAGTTTGATATATAATACTTAATTTTTTGGAAAGTATTTAATTTTTAATATTTTTTTGAATTTTTCTAGTAATTAAAAAGATTAAAATACTAATTAAACCTAATTAATACATTCTGGCGGCGGGTGAGACACGTGGCATCAGTTCACCGGGCCAGCGCAACGCGGCCAATGATTGGCATTAAACAGATGGCGACGGCTAGGGTCCACACGGCGTCCACTTAATCCAGTCAGCAGCGGACATCTGCCGCTCAATCGTTCGCGGGATCCATCCGACGGTGAAGATCAGGTCCCGCAGTTTGATCTCGATTAAGCGAGATCGAGCGGCGGAGAGCTTATTCTGTGGTCTCAAATAAACGGTTGAGATCGCACTGGACGGATCCTGTCCGCGGATCAATCCGCTCGGCCGAACAGAGTCGCGGATTGGCTTATTCAGGGCCGTTGATCCTGCGATCGACTGCCCAGAAATCGTGCGGTTCATGCACGTTGTGAACTGAGATTCCAACCAAAAGAATGGCTCGTTCTCTTGATTGGATCGATTGTTTAACTTGAAATTTTAAACATAGAATCCTCTGATGAAGAGAATCAATGGGGATGTATTATTAAAGTTTTAAAAGTGCTTTTAAGAATGCTATTTAATCTAGTGTTCCTATATCTAGGGTTTCAATTTATACCTCGTATAATCAATGGATTTGGATGAACTCAAGCTCTCTGAACTTGTAGTCTGTCCAAGTGTAGTCCACTAGAAGAACCTTCGAGGTGAAAATGCCTGGATCGAACGCTATAGCTTCTTGAACTGATTTGAACTGGGTTCATCGGGAAGCTCGCCGTCGGCGACGCTAGTGGCTGGATCCGACTTGAGATGGATGGAAGAAGACCTGGGATTCTCGAACGAAATGAGTTTGAGCTCTGGGGTGGCTTGAGTGGAGAGAGAGTATGGCTTGAAAAGATGCAGCTCAACATAGGGTTTACACCCTATTCAAACGTCCCCAAGCCAAATGGATGGCTGAGATTTATTGGGAGAGCCCCTGGATGTTTGCCACCTGCCCCTGGGGTGGTTGGAGGCAGAAGGAGTCAAGGACAAGAGGACAAGCCACGTGGAAAGTGAGCTTTGTCCTCATATGAGCAAGTGGGTTTGATTTAAACCCTTTGATCTGGATTCAAGGGTCTGGATGAAGTGCAGGGAGGTTCTAGAGAGTCTTCAAATAGCTGGAGAGGGATTAAATGGGTTGGGTTAGCTTAAGGAGTTTGTTTGATCACCCTTGGCTCATTTAACACCTCATGTTGACTGGTCAAACAGTCAAACATTGGTGAGGTAGCAGTCAAGGGGAGAGCTTGAGTGTTGGTTAGATGGGTTGGAAGGTTTTAATACTTAAGAGTTGAAATTTGAAGGTAGTGACCAAGAATGCTAAGTTGACTTGGTCAACACCACTTGGGTTTGATAGGCCATGGATTAAAGTCTGATTGGGTCGTATTTTGAAGTTGATTTGAAGCTTTGAAATGGATTCAATGGGTTGAATGGATTCAAATAACCCATTAAAAGCCTTAAAGGAATTTTGAGTCAACCTAGGTTCACTGGGTCAACTAGGTTGACCCAATGGGTGGATCTGGGCTGAACAGGTTTGAAATGATGTTTGGGGTCTGGTGGGGGTGATTTCAGAGATCAAATAGGCCATTTGGGTCAAGAGGGCTTAATGGGCCCTTAATGGGCCATTAAACCAAAACTGGTTGACTTGGTCAACCAAATGGGTCCAGGGTCTGGAGATAGGTTCAATAGATTTAAAATATCATTTTGAGTCTACTGTATGTGGTCCCAGGGTCTGGGGAGATCAATTCAGTCAAATCACCTGTTTGGACCCTTAAGGGACCTCTTAGATCAACCCTGTTGACTTGGTCAACCAGGTTGACCCAGAGGTTGGGAATGGGTTCAACAGGTTTGGTGTGATATTTGAAAGTTGCTGGAAGTGGTTCCAAACAATTTGGAGTTCATTTGGTTTGAAAAGGGTATAGATTTGAACCTCATAGGGGTATTTTGGTCATTTTGACCCCTGGCCAACTGGGGGTCAAAATGGATCAACCAAAATGCAATTTAATGTTCAATAGGTTTTAATCAAGTATCTTAAGGTGATTGGAGGCTTTGGTGAAGGCTCTAAGATCAGAATCTTCTTAATGGAAAGTCCAGTGGCATGGGCTGTAAATATTTGAAGGTTTTACAGCCTTTGGATTTTAATTTAGATTCTGAGGTTAGAGACCTCAGAATGAGCTCAAATTTGGAGGGTTGCCTCCAGAGACATGTCCCATTAGTATTCAACTGACGGACTCTGAATCGGAGGTCATTTGATTAGGTTTTGAAATGTTTTGAAAATTCACTGAAAAAGGTCTTTAGGACAATACCTTTTGGATTTAGGCTTTGAGTCTAAATTTTTTGAATTTGATCTGGATTTGATTGAAGTTTGAATTGAATTAAGGTCTGGATTGGCTTAAGATCTAAATTAATCCTAAGGTCTGGAGTCTAGAAGAGTTTTAGGGTCTAGAATAGATCCTAATATTTGGATTGGTCTGGAAGAATCCTAGGGTATAGAGTAGATCCTAGGGTTTTGAGTCTAGAAGGGTCCTAAGATCTAGAATGGATCCTAAGGTCTGGATCTAGGAGAATCCTAAGTTTTAGATTAATCTGGAGATTAAATTAATCTAGGGCCAGGATTGGTCCAAGTGACCTCATACAAAAATGAGGTCAACACATGTCACCTTAATGAAGCTGCAATCAATAGTGTATTTATCTTATATATTTGATGTTTTGGCATTAGTGATTGCCATTGAGCAGCAAAACAATTTGCTTAACAATATTACCTTGTACCTTTATAAATTGAATGTGCTTCTTTTGGTAAGTTCTTACTTTATGCCATTTTACTAGTATGTACAATAAGCTTCTCAAAGAACTAGACCACATTTATGCATTTCCATACAATGTGTAGCATTTTTTATCTCCCAAACCTACTACATATGGCACAAGCTTTATCTTACTTTCAATGCAGGATTAGGATTTTGATGAACTAGTGGAATCAAAATCACAACATTTGCTTTATCCTATTCATCATTTATGAACTCAGTTACTCAGATACAATAAGGTAGTGGAAAGTAAGGTGATTAATTGATAGGAAGCGAATGCACTTTTCCTCGAAATCAACAAACGACAATAAGAAATTAGAAAGAAAAACACACCAAACTATTTTTATTACAATATATATGAAAGAAATAGCAAGAAAAAGTTGGATCTTCAATTCGAGAGGAAGATCAGGCTCTCCCAAATCCCTAGCTTCCGGCTAGAGACCAAATAACCTAAGAAATTTTCATTTCAGCAAACTCCAAACATAATCCTAAAATCATCTTATTTTTAGCCTTAAATAGGTTCCCATAATTCCCTCCCAAATCAGCCCCCTTTTCCTAAATAATTCTCTCTCAAATTTGAATTCATAAGAGTTATTTCCCTAATTAATTCTCTCCCAATTATAATTAAAATTTTCCTAAATAATCCCACTTAATTCCTCCTCCTCTTCCCTAAATAATTCCCTATAGGATTTTGAATTCAAATTGGATATCTTACCCTAAATAATTCCTTCCCAATTGTAATTAAAACATTCATAAATAATTCTCCTTTGATTAAGAACCTTCCTAAATAGTTTCCTCTTAATTAGGAAACTTCCTAATTCCCTCCAAATCAAATTGGCTGGTCTATCAATACTCGCCTCCCAAAGATCCCCCTTGTCTGCAAGGTGGAAAGACAACACCTTCCTCCATTCCCTTATCATCACAAACGATAAGAACCTAAAGAGTTTGGTTTTTATACATGTGCCTCGAAGTATATTTCTTGTCGCATCTGAAACAGTGCCCCTTCGCCCTCTTCTCCTGTAATTCTGTTTCCATGAGCTTCTTGATGTTGTCCTCAGATCTTCCTCATGCAGTCTTTTCCTTTGAAGTTCCCAGAAGAGTATCCAGTGTTGGCTCCTTGGATGCTAATAAGGTGGTGGTCACCCTGTACTAGCCTACTGAGCTATTGCCTTTAGTTACTCTCTAGGTGCCTCTGATCCTCCACCAATTGAGTTGGTTCCATAACTTCTCCCAAGTCATGAAGCCTCATTACTCTAACTGTTGCCCGGATCTAGTGTCAGTCCCTTCATGAAATTTCTCTCTAGCACTATCTCAGGAAGGCGGTCCAATCGGCTATCAAGGTACTCGAATCTCTTCTGGTACTCTGTGACTGAACCCCCATGTGTCAAGGCAAAAAGCAGCTAATAGAAGTCTCCTCCTCTGCCAGTTCGGAAACGTTCTACCAAATAATCCTTTAACTCTCTCCAACTCTGTATAGGTCGTCACATGTACCTTCACTGATACCAAGACAAAGCCTTACCTTCCAAACATAGGCCCGCCGCCATCAGACTCTCCTCTTTTGTCAACCCATTGATGGCAAAATAACTCTCTACCTTGTAGATACACATGTGCGCATCCTCCCCCTCAAAGATTGACATCTTCAATTTTCTCACCCTCGGGTCACAACTATTTCTCCTAAATCCTCCATAACCTCTCATTTCTTGAAGAGGAGGTGCTCCCCAATTGTCACGATCTTTCCTCCGGCAATCATACCCAAACCCTTCATCAAAATACCATATTTGTCTTTCAAAATCAGCACTCCAACGATCGAAATAATTCCCACTCCTTTCAAATTCAGCATCACTTCTTGCATAGCCAATGCTCATCTCCTCCCTAGAAAGTGGTTCTAAAGGAGACATTCTGTCTTCTCCCTCTAGGATCTCCACTTATGGATTTTCCCTTCCCCTAAACGTGTTAGGGTTCCCATCTCTTCCATGGTTGTCGGTAGTTTCCTTTGCTCCCGATGTCACCGATTTGGTTTTGGCTTCAAGCAATTTCTTCAACATGTCATCCACCACGGTGAACTTTTCCTTAATCTTTTCATTGACGAATGCAATCTGATTTTAAAAATCAGCAATCTTCTACTCAAAATCTGCTTTAAGTTACCCAAGTTCTCCCTCCAAAACTTCCACTTTCCTTCCGACCAATAGTTCCACTTTGATCTGTTGCAAATCTATTTTTCATGGCTTATGTTTTGATGATTGACAAACACTGTTTCTCTTGGACTGCTTGTTGCTTCTAACTTTTCAGGAATCGAAGATCGGACGATCAAGAAGAAGCCAGTTCAGGATTGCGTAGGTTTAGGGTTGAGTCAGTCTGTACTTTTATTTTTCACTTCTTGAGTCTACTTGTAATGGTCAAAGAGACTGATGCTAAGTAACCCTTTACACTCACACTTTAGAGACTTAGAATTTCTGTTTTTACTCATATCAGCCAGGACAATTTTTGGATCGGCCTGGACGATCAGCTCAAAACAGAAAGTCTAAATAAGGATTCTTAATTAAGGCAGCCGTCATTAATATATCGGCCTGGACGATACGTGTATCGGCCAGGACGATAAGCTCAAAACAGAAAGAAGTTGTCGCCATAGACAATTAAGGTATACTGTATTTTTAAATTATCGGCCAGGACGATCCTAGGATCGGCCTGGACGATATTCACAAATTATGCCATAATTGTTCAGGAAATCAAGGAAGTAATTAAGGATGATTGATACGATCATATCTTCCTGGACGATCGCAGGATCGGCCAGGATGATCCAGTCAAAAACCTTAAGTTACTTCAGGACGATAAGTATCGGACAGCTCGTATTCAGGGCTATTGTCAGGACGATTTTTCTCTGATTTGAACTGATCGACCAGGACGATCGTGAGATCGGCCTAGACGATCAAGCCAATTTTTAATCGTCCTACTTTTCATCCAGGGCGATGCTCTGGCCGATCTTCATTGATTTGTACTGATCGGCCAGGCCGATGTCCATATCGGCCTGGACGATATAGTCGGCAACTTGCAATTAATGAGCTCCTTTGAAGCTCTTCTATTTAAGAGCTCTTGTTCAACATTTTTCAAGACCTCTGGCTGCTACCTTGACCTGAGAAGACCTTGAGGAGAGAAAGAGAGAGAGGGAGAGAGAGAGGATCTTGTGAGGGGATTCACAAGGGTTGCTACAAGGATCGCTCTGCTTGTTCTTCGTCTAGAGTTTCTCATCCGTGGAAGGGTCGGTAGAGGTAAGGAGTTAACTTTTGGTTGTGGTTCTCTGCCAGCTTCAGGAGGAAGCAAAAGGAGGTAGGTTCTCTGCCCTGCCGAGTGTGGCAAAAAGGAGGTTCTTGTGAGGGCTTCTCCGCCTAGCCGTGGGGGCTAAAGGAGAGTCACTTTTTGTAGTGCAATACTTGGAGGGTGCCTCCAAGGAGTGGACGTAAGTCGAGTTGACCGAACCACTATAAATTTCTGTGTTCTTATTTTTGCTTCCGCACTTTTTAATTCCGCATTTATTTTTGTGGTGATTTTGGTTTGTGATTTTTATTATTTGTAAAAAGAAAAATTTTAAAATACCAATTCACCCCCCCTCTTGGTTAGCTTGGGCTAGTTCTATAGGGCTTAACATCCCTAACGAACTTTCATGATCAACATGCTTTGATACCAATTTGATAGGAAGTGGATGCACTTTTCCTTGAAATCAGCAAACGACGATAAGAAATTAGGAAGAAAAGCACAACAAACTATTTTTATTACAAGATATATGAAAGAAAATAACAAGATACAGTTGGATCTTCAATTCTAGAGGAAGATCCAGCTCTCCCAAATCCCTAACTTCTGACTAAAGCTCAAATAGCCTAGGAAATTCTAATTTTAACAAACTCCAAACATAATCATGAAATCATCCTATTGTTAGCCTTAAATATGCTCCCATAATTCCCTCCCAAATCAGCCCCCTTTTCCTAAATAATTCTCTCTCAAATTTGAATTCAAATTAGATTTATTTCTCTAATTAATTCCCTCCCAATTATAATTAAAATTTTCCTAAATAATCCCCCTTAATTCCTCTTCTTCCCTAAATAATTCCTCTTAGATTTTGAATTCAAACTAGATCTCTTGCCCAAAATAATTCATTCCCAATTATAATTAAAACATTCCTAAACAATTCCCCTTTGATTAAAAACCTTCATAAATAGTTCCCTCTTAATTAGGAAACTTCCTAATTCCCTCCCAATCAAATTGGTCGGTCTATCATTAATATGCTCTCTCTACCATAGATGATCTTATTCGTAATAAAATAAATGCAATTTTCTTGACAAAAAAGAGAAAAAATGAATTGCCCCTCTCCTTCCGCTTGATTCATTAGAGTGAACCATTTCTAAGATAGGTGTGTATGATTAGGAAGTTAGTTGATTTATTAAGAAGGGGCATGAAATTTAAGTTCAGAAGACTACAACACTACCAAAAGAAACCTATTGAAGTTGCAAGAATTAACAAGGGAAGGAAGAACTCTCAAAATGTTTCAAAGAAATATTAACTCAATAGCTAAGCAACATCATGATCAAGAAATTATAGCGTCAGTTTGGTCCTATTAGTATACAAAAATGATACTAAATTTAGTATCATCTCCTCAAAACATATAATCATGATTGTAATAATATTTCCTACATTTTAATGCAATTTATCTTTTTTATCATTATAAAGTAATAAAGTCAAAGGAGGGAGTAAAGAGGGATCAATCAGCTTGAACATCAAAATATTAAGAGAAAGTTCCCATAAAGAAACTCTGAGGAATTAGACAATCAAAGAAAAAAAGGGGTAAGAAAAACATATGTTAAATAGTCAAGTGAATGAGGCAAGTGAATGAGGCAACTAAACAATATAGTAATATACATATGTTAAACAATGTCTTCTTCCTCTATAATTGTCCAACTTCGGAAGGACTGTTAGCTAGCAATGAAGGTCGGAAGGATCTTAGTCGATTGAAAACGGGGGTTAAAAGGATTGTTATATGGCAACGAAAATCGGAAGGACCGTAGTTTGTAGGTGACAGATGTCAAAAGGACTGTAGTCGGTAGATAATAGAGGTAAGAAGGATCGTTATCTGTCGACGGAGGTCTGAAAGGACTGAAGTTGGCAATATTGGTCGGAGAGGTTATAGTTGGTGATGATCGATAGCCAAGAGGGAGTCAGGTAAAGTCCTGTGATAGTCGGTGGTCAGACGGAAGTCCGATGAAAGCACGACAAAGGTCGGTGGATGGGCATAAGTCCGGCGACAATTGGTGGTTGGGAAGAGATGGTGGTAGCTAAAGAACGGGCGAAAGTCCAGTGACGGTTGACAAGTGAGTGAAAGTTCGATAGTGGTCTGGAAGAGCTCAAGCGGTTGTCGACGAACATGTGGAAGTCCAACGGTGGTCGAGAATAACTCCCGACGGTGGTCGAGAATAACTCCCGACGGTGGTCGATGAACGTGCAGAAGTCCGGCGATGGTTCGGAAGAACTCCGGCAATGGCCGACGAAAATTAGGGTCTATGAAAATTAGGAGTATAGCCAATAAGGGGAAAACTTCCTCATCACAAGGGAAATAGTCTAGATCACTGTCTGAGGCCCATAAATGACAACACGATGATAAAGGTAGCGTGCAAATGCTATAAAGGCATTTTTTAAAAGGATGAACCCTTTAAAGAATGCACAATAGCTTAGTAATTGAGCATTTGTGTTGAAAATGAATAGTGCAAAGAAATCTATCATTGTTTGTATCACTTTGACAATGTTGGTTTTTTTAGGTAGATAGGTGCAGCAAAATTATGGAAAAAAATGCTCCTCAGAGGAACCAAAATGGTATCATATTCAGTTTACTATACATTTTGAAGAAACAAAAATTTTTCTAAAAGGAACAATAGAGTCATTGCTATAATATAGATATGCTAAGGGAGATTTTTAAAAAAAAAAGGTTTAAAATCAAGCAAAAACTGCCTAAAAATTATAAATGCATTACGCCAAGAAATATAAAACAATACAGTTACAAAAAGACCATTTAGCTTTAGCACACCCATCAAACTAAGGCTTCACTTGGGCATTTTGTGTTTTTTTTTAAACGAAATCATCGCTACCTCAACCAGCAATTGTGTAAATGTAATGTACATGTCATGAAGCCATGGAGAGGGTGCACATGTGCAAGATAGAGCCTTCTAGTCTATGCTTGTCACAAAACACAAAATTTTCTAGTAGGTTTTTCAAAAAGAAAGTAGCAGTAAAAAAAAAATATCAAAAGCCCAAAACTCAAAACAAAATTGATTTTTGACCCAATGCAAACTATAATCCCTGGGCAGACCAAATTCTTGACTAAGTTCAACGCAAAACCCTAAGCCCGTAAAGCATAAAAGGATGACCCTAGTAAAGGTGCCCATAACCCTGACAATTTCGAAGCTCTAGTTTATCAATCCCCCAAAAAGAACTAAAAAAACAAACAAATTAATGCAAAGCCTCTTTATTCAAAAGTAAAGGACTTAAAAGCCTCAGTGCGTCAAGAAACACCAACGGTTGTTTGATACAGGATTTGAGAAGGATTTACGGTAAATCCTGCCAAACACAAAAATTGGACATCTCAAATCCAATAAATACTCTGTTTCCCCCTTTTTTTCCGTAAATACTGGATTTACAAATCCGAGAGCTCGGCGGATTTATGGGTTTTGGTCGAAGAAGCGCTGAGAAAGGGGAGAAAAATGGTTACCTTCGTAGCGAGCGAGATACCTCGTTACTTCCGATTCAACAGGAAGAACAGCGAACCGACATGACTTACGATCCTACAGCAAGGAACATCATGAAGGAGGCGAAAAAGGCATTTAGCGATCCGTTCAAAACTCTACCTCAAGCAAAGCAGTCGAAGTAACAGCAACGAGAATTGGAGAAGAGGAAAAACAAAATGCTACGTAGGCCTAAGGCTATCGGAAGAGTAATAGTTCTTAGGGCCTGTTTGGCAACAAGATTTATGCTAAATCCCGCCAAACGGGATTTGAGCACCCAGTAGATCTCGCGGCTAAATAAATCCCTGTTTCCCGCTTTTTGCCGTAAATCCCAGATTTACTAAATCCTAAGATTAATGAGATAATTTTTTTTATTAATGAGATAATTAATAAGAAAAATAAATTAAATAATACTTATATAATTAATCAAATTATAGTAGGATTATTAATTAACTAATTAGTTATTTCAAAAAATAATAAACTAATTAATTAAAAAATTATCAACACAATTAAATTAACAAGATTGGATAAGTAATTATATAAGTAATTTGATAATTAGTACTATAATAAGTAATAAAATTAATTGTTACAATATTTGATAATCAAACAATCATTTAATTATATTCTTTATCATTATAATTTATTGACGGTAATTAAATTTGAAATTAATAAGTAATTTATACATAACAGATTAAATTTAATTTTTAAATAAACTAATCATTTTAAATTCTGATTATATTATTAAATAATTTCATAATATTTAATGAGATTTAACAACTATCTTGCCAAATAATTGTTAGGATTTAATATATTCGGAATTTACTAAATTAGGTTTTACAGTATTTACAAAATCCTGCACTAAGGTTGCTTGGATTACCATGGATGATCCTGCACTAAGGTTGTTTCTTTATCATATTTGAAGCAGGATTTACGCAGGATTAAATCCTGGCAAACAGAAAAAATGCAATCTTAAATCTCATGGCGAATCAAATCCTTAGTTTCCCCATTTTCGCTGTAAATCCCAGATTTACTGAACATATGGTTTGTAGGATTTATGCGGAATTACAAGATTTGGCCGAAACGCACGAAAGGGAAGAAAGATGGTTACCATCGCCGGGAGCAAGCTCCCGCATCATCAAAGGAGGCGATGAACATCGACAAAGGAGGTGAAGGAAGAACGTTATCTATCTGTTGTGACATTCGATCCGATGAGAAGGGCACGTCGTTAGAGGAGGAGAAGAAGCTTTCAACGACTCGTTCAAAACTCTACCTCAAATTACCTGGCGAAGACAAAAAATATAGAAGAGGAAAAACAAACCTTATATAGGCCTAAGGCTAACAAAAGATAAAAGAATTAGTAATTGATAGATATTCAAATATTAAATAATAATTAAATTCTTAATTAAATAATTATCAAGTTAATCAATGAGTTATAGACTATTTAAATAATTAATCAATAAGTAAAAGTAAATTACTAATTAAAAAGTCATTTAAATAACATTGAAATAATTAATTAAATAATTAGTAGTATAAATAATAATTAAATAATTAATTATTCAATTATTAATATATCTTCTAATTATATTATTTATAATTTGATTTGTCAATTAAATATTGATAATTAGTATTGCAATTAATAATTAAACTACTAATTAAATTATTAGATAATTAAACTAATTTCTAATTATATTAATTATTGTTGTGTCCTGGAATATTTGCGGCGGTAGAGAAATACATAGTTTAATGTCTTAGAATTGTACGAAGATCCAGCATACAATCAGATAAGTGAGAGAGTGTAGCATTTATAAGAGACACCAGAGTTTTTATGTGGAAAACCCCTAAAAGGGGGAAAAACCACGGGGCCTAGCCCAGTTGAAAATGATTCCACTAGAATTTGAGTCGGTTACAAAGGGTTGAATCGCCACCAAGGGCGATCGGATTACAACTAGTAACTATTCGATAGGAGTATGGTGTTAGACCCGTCATCACCTGGAAGTTCGAGTGTTAGTTGGTAGTCTGGCCTTGAACAGAATTTCGGGCCTTGAGCAGAACGTTGGGCCTTCGGCAGAACGTCGGGCCTTGAGCAGAATGTCGGGCCTTGAGCAGAGCGTCGGGCCTTGAGCAGAGCGTCGGGTCTTGAGCAGAATGTCGGGCCTTGAGCAGAGCGTCGGGCCTTCAGCAGAACGTCGGGCCAGAATGTTGGGCAAGAACGTCTGGCCTTGAGGAGAATGTCGAGACTTGAGCAGAATGTCGGGTCTTGAGCAGAACGTCGGGCCTTCAGCAGAATGTCGGGCCTTGAGCAGAGTGTCGGGCCTTCAGCAGAATGTCAGGCCTTCAGCAGAATGTCGGGCCAGAACGTCGGGGCTTTAGGAGAATGTCAGGCCTTGAGAAGAATGACGGGCATTTAGCAGAGCGTCGGGCCTTCAGCAGAACTTCGGGCCATAATGTCGGGACTTGAGCAGAGCGTCAGGCCTTCAGCAGAATATCGGGTTTTGAGCAGAATGTCGGGCTTTGAGCAGAGCGTCGGGCCTTCAGCAGAACGTCAGGCTAGAATGTCGTCCTTTAGGTGGTGGTGCGGCTAAGCTCTGGCGGTGGTCTGGCGATGCTCCGGCGAAGTTTCGGTGGTGGTCCGGCGAGGCTCCGACGGTGGTCCGGCGAGGTTCCGGCGGTGGTCAAGGAGGAGCTTCTTCCTTCTCCTCTTCCTCTTCCCCTCTTTTCTTCTTGCTTCGTCCCCCCCTTTGTGAAGAACGAGGGCTCTATTTATAGATTTTCTAGAGTGACATAGCTTGTAAATAGGCGTAAGATCAGGGGCGAATAGGGAGTGGTTGAATGCACGGCCGATATCGAATCCTACGATTGTGCACCATTCGTTGGACATTTAAAGGTCTTAGAGATGTCGTAATTCGGATATCTTGGGCTCGTTGGATTCGTCTCGTAGAGCCGTTCGATTCGAGTATAAGCTCGCAAAAATCGGAGACCGTTTGGTAACTCAAACAGTGTTATGAAGCTCCCAATAGCACTTCGGGTCCTTAATTTGGGCTCATTTGGGCTTGGATTGAGTTGAATTTGGTGTCGTTGGATTTGTATTTTCAAGACGCTCAGTTCGACTATAAGTTTGTTGAAATCGGAGTTCAGATGGTCTCCGAATTAATTTTTGAAGTTTCCTACTTGATTCTGCATCAAGATTCGCGTCCGATTAAGATAATTTTTTGAGGACGTATCAATTATAATTATAATTTGTTGATAATAATTATATAAAGATGAATAGATTTTTATTATTTAAATTTTAAAATGCAAACTAAATTTAAAACCCAAACTAAAAATAAGAAAAGGCTGAGAATAGAAGTGATGCAAAGGGGATGCGGGAGAAGAGAAGGATGGCAATGATTTAATTTTAGCGGCTCTTTGGTAGGATTTAATGCTAAATCTTAAATATAGCAAATTTACATCCTACATAATATTATTTCCTATTTCTCTTACGTTTACCTAAAATCACGAATTTACTAAATTGGGTATTCGAGGGATTTAACTCATGCTCATATTAACATTGATTTTTTTTATGTAATTTATTATATTAATTTAAGATTGAAAATATCTGTGTTAATGATAAATATTCAGTGAATAAAAATATATAAAATAAAGATTATTATGATTAATCAACCCAGGTAACCAAGACAGCATCACAGGGAAACCAAGACAACAACCCAGCAAACCAACCCAAGATCCGGGCAAACCAATTTGGCACCCCACGAAACCAACACATCATCCCAAGTTTATCATAAATTATATAACATCAACCCAGCAACCTAGCCAGTAACCAAAATCATCCCAGACAACTAAAATCATCCCAGGTAACCAACACATCTTCCCAGAGAAATCAAGACAACAAACAAATTTAGAAAATCCATCATAATTGTTGAAACTCGTTCAATAAGAATTAGAATGTTAAGCCTAATTAAAATGTCTCATGTTTAACCAAGAGGGGGTGAATTGATAATTAAAAAAATTTTAACCCTCTTTGTGAAATTAAAGGAAACGAAAATTTAGTTAGTGAGTTTTTCTACAAAATGTTTTTCAACCATAAAGTTTTAATCACAAAAAGTAAATAAGCAGCATAAAATAAATGACACCAGATTTATAGTGGTTCGGTCAAAACCAGACCTACATCCACTCCCAAGAGGTACTCTCTGAGTATTGCACTAATATCAATTGTGACTCTCCTTTAACACCCACAGCAAGGCGGAGAAGCCTTTACAAACTCTTTTCACCACTACCCGGTGCGGCAGAGAACCGTCGTCCTTTCACACTCCCCCGATGTTGGCAGAGAACCATTCATCCTTTCACATTATCCCTAGTGTTGGCAGAGTACCGTCGTCCTTTCACACTCCCCCGATGTCGGCAGAGAACCGTTCGTCCTTTTACACTCTCCCGGTGTAGGCAGAGAACCCTTTGTCCTTTCACACTCTCCTAGTGTGGGCAGAGAACCCTCGGCTATTCACACTTTCCAAGTGTCGGCAGAGAACCGAATCTTCTTCACAAGTCCAATCTAAAAGAAAAGAGAGAAGAGTGAAGTAATCTCAAACTTGAAAGTGAAAAAACTTACCCTTGAGTACCAAGTGAAACCTTCACGCTCCAATGGCAAGAAATCTCCTTCAAATGCTCTCTCACACTCTCTCCTTGACTCTCTTCTC
Organism: Dendrobium huoshanense; assembly: GCA_016618105.1. Taxonomy (NCBI): domain Eukaryota; kingdom Viridiplantae; phylum Streptophyta; class Magnoliopsida; order Asparagales; family Orchidaceae; genus Dendrobium; species Dendrobium huoshanense. The sequence goes on along the minus strand of CM028343.1, from coordinate 44,947,475 downwards.
AATAGGCACGAAGATTAGTAAGCAAAAAGATTAAGTGCCAGTTTAGAATGGCCTATATATAGAAGAGACAAGAAAAATCATCTAAAAACGGCAAATTTCAAGTTATCATGCTTGGGATCGTCCCGTACGATCGACGACCGTCCCGGACGATATTACTTATCAGCCTTGGAAACGAACCTGTTGTATATGTATACGAAATTATTTCGTACACGCTGATCATCACGTACGAACCAAGTTCGTCCAGTATGAATGGTTATTTTAGGTCGGTTTCCAAAAACTGCAGAACGAAATCAGAAAACTGTCTTAAGTCGGTTCCTTCGTCCTGTGACAAAAATATTTCGTTTGGACGAAATTTTTTCAGAGCTAAGTCATCCTGGGACGGTAATTATTTTTGTCTGGATGAAATTTTTATAGAGACCAAATCGTCCTGTACGGGACGATCAGGACTTAGAAAAATTTCTAAGCAGTTCATGTTTGTTCCATGTGCTCTAAATAGGAGATATCTGTCTGATCGTCCCGTACGAATGAAAATCGTCCCGTACGATCAGCATAAAAAATTCATGATCTCTGGTGGGAAAAAAATTATATTACCACGCAGATTTTGATTTCTCCTATTTTGTAATCGAATACTGCATTGAGAATAAAGTACAGTCTCGAGAGGCCGACACAATATTCTACAATGGATTCAATATCAGAATAGGGTTTTGAAAATTGATATTTCTATAATCAAACATAGTTCAAAGAATAACATATCATCTTAAAAGATGAACATGAAATTCTATAAAATATGTTCAAAGATAGAAATACGGTTTTTTTAAAAAAAGTTTATTCATTCTTTTATTTAGATATGGCAAGAAGAATATTATATCATCTTAAAAGACGAACATAACATTCTTTAAGATATCCAAAAGCGAGAATGAGTTTTATAAAATTCATTATTTCTAAAGTTGAATATAACAAGTATAATATTATATTATCTGAAAAGATAATAATAATATTTTACAAATCTATTCAAAATTAGAAATAAGGTTTTAAAAATATCTACGTTCCCAAAGATTCTTCCCTTGTTTTATACGAATAAAACAAGGTTTATTTTAGTCTGGGGTTCTCAAATCCCTATCCTATAGTTAATTACATCTTAGGAGTAGTGCTCCTAAGAAAACTCTCGATTAAAGCAGTGATTTCATACCCTTTGACTACAAAGTAAAAGACAAGGAACAGAAGTAGGAATTTTCCAAGGTGAAAGCTCAATGTTGAACATTTATTAGCGAGTCAAAGGATGAAAAGTAGGAGGTGTCGGATTCTGAGAAGCTCAGAGACAACCTCAATCTATCCTATGTTGGGCTTTACATTTTAGGAGAAAATTTTATGTTTAAGTTGACATTTTATTAGAAATTTGGGATTTATATTCCCAGAAGGCGAGGACTTAAGATCTAAAAAGAATCTACCTCAGAACCTAAATCTAATTTGGGTAATACAAAGTAGCGACCCGAACCTAACTAATGAAGTGCAAATCTGGACTTACCCCGGCCTGGATTGGGGAGCCAGCTAACCACCTAGGCGCTTTAAAACCATGTGTCCAGTCTCTTATGAAAGATGGGTAAGGATGTTTATTTAAGTTTTAAGGAATTGGGAGCCGACATCTAAGACAGTTCCTAATTGGCCCCTTAACTTATGTATGGTGAGAAATGCCTAGAAATGCTATTAATATTTTAGACTCTTTTTAATTTGTATCTAATGCAATGCATGCTAATTGACTCGAATGCATAAAATGAATATGAAGCAGTTTAAAAATTAGGCTTAGAAAATAGGTTTTTCCCTAGAGATTGCACAACTTCCCCTTGACAGAACTGCACCCTCATAGGTCAAGTGGTCTGCCAGAACCCGCAGGCGGGGAGGTGCCTAACAAGGAAGAGAAAGTATTAATATGCTTATGCTGACTCTCGGCGGTCCCGAGCTTACTTCTTAGATCGTTAGAGTTACTATGTGAGCCTAAAAATTTTTATTTAAGATTACAAGTATAAGAATTTTAAGCGTACCCTTACGAAAAAAATCTCTCCGTTTCGAATCCAGGCTAAAACAAAACAAGGCATGCAAGGTCCTAAAAAAATCTACTACACAAACAATGTAAACAATCAATTTTAATAATCCAAATATAATGTCCAATGTCCAATGTCCATATTACACCCAGAATTTGCAGAAAGTAAAGTGGCCGGGCACCACTGACAACAAACCCGTATTCTAATCCTAAGAATGACGTAAGTGATTTTTGAAATGGGATATACTGTTCCTTAAATTTTCATTTCTTCATCTTCTTTCTTCAATCTTCTTGTTCAGTCTTTTCTTCTTCTACGAACTTTTCGGGTCCGTTGGGTTCTGGATATCCAAATGAAAAGAAAACTCATCCCTAAGAGGGGTATTTTCTTTTCTATTCGGATATTGAATCATCCTAATTTGGCTTTCCAAATAAAAGAGAATAATCCTTTAAGGTATATTCTCCTTTCTTTGGATTCCAAATTGGATGTAATATCCCACTTTCAAAATCACTTTCACAATTATTGACTCTTGATATATTATACTTACATTACATTTCATTTCACAGAAAGGAAAGGAAAATCTAATCCACCTGCAAGGTTATCCTAAGCAATTTATAACAAAAATCATCCCACGCAGTTATATATATATGCAATTGAATTTAAATTATTAAGCCACACTTGGCCACACTCTTCTTCATTTGGGGGCTAAGCAGCTGAAGCACCTGTAGCATTTATTTATTATTAATGAATTAGCCCCCTTTTTCTGCCCTGCATGAGTGTGGCCACCTGCAGAAAATCATATTAACAATCCAGATCGCTCCTAGCCTATGGGTAATCTAATCGTCAATCAAATCAATACAGAGTGCAGTAAAAATAAATAAACAAACACATCAACATTTTACAACCAGCATGCAATAAAACTCGAGAAAAAGCCCGTCACAGTGCAGTAAGGAAATAAACACCGGCCTAACCTAAAACTAGAGTCAGTTGTCCTAACAAACAAATCTAAGTGTGTGTAGTAGGCTGTGAGGTTTTGAAATGTCCTAAGTCAATTATTGGCTAAAGCTTTCTAATTGATTGAATTCTATTTTAAAAATATTTACTAATTCTAAAGTGAGATGTCACTAAATTTTCTATGTTATAAGTTTCTATCCTAAAGTGAGCATACTTCCTAAGTCTAGATTTTCTAAGACCCGGTCCTTAATTTTTGTCCTTAAGTGTCACTACTGTTGTATGGGATAAAAATTTGTTATTACTAACCCTTGGGACTTTGAGCGTGTGTAAAAAGGGCTTTAGGGATCTAAAATAAAGCAAAAAAAAATAAACCTAATTTAAATTGAAGTTACTACAGGGACCTAAAGGAATGGTTCACGCATACCACATCAAAGGGCCCCTAAAGGTTTTCTAAGTTTAGAAATACTCACAGTCACCGGGGGCTACGACCCGGTGGTTCCGCCCGTAGCACCTCTACCCGGTTGGATAGAGGCGACTGACGCCTTTAGCTCCTTGTCCTTTTGTTCCCTCGACCGGTACCATTCCTCGCAGTTTATGTAAATAAAACAGAAAAAACAGGGATTAGAAAGTACTTTTAATAAATAATAATGAAATAATTAAAATTTACTGAAAATAAAGACGTACCTTTCTTCGGGCTTGAACACTGGCTTTGTTGGTTGCCTTTTGAAACCTTTACTTTTGGATATATATATTTTATATTCTTCCAATACTCTCTCCAAGACATAAGAAAGAAGAAGAGAAAGAGAGGTAGAAAGAGATGTTTTATTTTTCAACATTTTCATATTATAATAAATTTTCAACTAACTCATTCTTTAACACAAACTACTCTACATCTCCCTTTCAAAATTTTCACAAGTTCTACTTTCTAAAATCCTCACATTTTACTTTCAACATATTTCATTCTTCAAAACATATACTTTCCACATGAAACACTTTTTTATATGCACACTTTCCACAAAATCAAAATGTTTTACTCTCACTTTTAAACTTATATATACATTAAACTTTTCAAGTTATACATGATTCACCTATCAAAACATATGTGTCACTTTTCCAAAGAATCATACAATTCACCTTTTCGAAAATACACTTATCAAACTCTTTGCCTTTCAAAATCCCCCATTTAGCCTTTGATCATTCTCATACAATACCTTTTAATATATATACATATATTTCCCATAAAATCATACACTTCATCTAACAATTATACACAAGACATTTTACCTTTAAACTTCCACAAACATCACTCTTCAATACTTACATTTTTACCTTTCCAAACTCTATACATTTCGTATATTTCTCAACACATATACCCACTACAAGTCATCCACCTCTTCCCCCAAAAAATACTATATTATATTTTTCCACATTTACTTAATTTCTCCAAAATACACACATTTCACCTTTCAAAGTTAAACACAATACAAACTCGCATAAAATCTATGAATACTTTCTAACTCATTTTTCCAAAATACTTTACAAGAGACTTACAATTAGAATTAAATATACACATTATTAAGAAACTAAACTAATAAAACCATCAATAAATGTAAGAATTATGAATTGCATGTCACACATGTAGCCGTTGGGATTAATTTATATGATTTTGATATGATGCTTATACATGTATGTGTGTGTGTTTATGGATTTTTGTTCATCCTTGTATCATAAATACGTTTCATATGATGATATTGAGAAAACAAGTTCAAAACAAAACTCCATTTAAGTAATAAATGTGGATAGCGTCCCATATTATGCATACGCCATTTTTACAAAGGAATGAATTTCAGCCCTTGACTTTCCATGATAAATCTAGCATATTCACAACTTAGAAAACAAAATTCATCATTTATATTCCCTAACAAAATTCACACTCAAATTTGTTTTAAACTCTATGAGAAAGAATTAAATGAGCATGATTTCAAGAAACAAAATTCTTCTTCAAACAAAATTTCCTCTTGATCTGTCACATAAAACTAAACAATAAATTAGAAAAAGATAGAATAGATTAAGGAGGAAGAGCCGAGAAGTAATATACCTGAACTTACTTGAAGAAAGAATGCTCGAATCAGTTTCCTTGGAGCAGAACAAATGGGATTTCGGAAGTTTGGATCGTGAACTGCAGCGACGTCAGAATGGAAGAGTTCGGTCTATGCGAATGGGGAGTGTGAGGGAGGCAGTGACGGGTTGGAAGTTTTGTTCTATCCGTGCGAATCCAAAGGGAGAGAGGGTGACGGGCTGAGGGCTTCTCACGATCCAGAGAGCGTAGGGTGAGGGAGTTCGGGAGATTATATTTTCTCTTGCGAACTACTGGGAGATGGGGAGTGGGTTCGTGCGTATTCAGAGAGTGCAAGGGGCAGTTCGCGAATGGGAGGAGCGACTGAGCGGGGGAGCTGCGAACTTGCAGGAGGAGTTGGGCTTTTCTGCGAATGAACAGAGAGGAGGCGGGATAGGTGGTTTGCGAATCCAAAAGGAGAGGTGGTCGGGGCTGATTCGCGAACTACCCAGGAGAGGACTTCATGCGAATTGCTGAGAATGGGAGAGATCGTGGGTTGAGGGCTTTAACCGGTCTAAGCAAAATCCAAAATTATATTTTAATTCAAATTAAATAGTTAAGATTAATTCATGCTTTAAAAAGGGATTTAAATGGTTGATTTCATTAAAACAAAGTTGAATTGATTAGATTAAAACAAAGTTAAATTGATCAGATTATATTAGAAGTGGATTTGAGTTTAATTAGTTGAATCGACTCGAGTTAAAATGATATGAATTTGATTTAGATTACGCTTAATCGAATTAAATTGAGCCGACAGAAATTGATTTAAATCAATTTGAGTTGAAATTGAGTGACTTTAATTAGATTAATGTCATTTTGATTAAATTAGATTTAATTACTGTTAAATTTTAATGAATTTTTTTTTTATTAACTTTAAATGAGTTGATTCGATTTGATCGAAAAATAAAATCCGACTTTATTAGAAAGAAATTTGGGTTTTATTGATGAGTTGATTTAAGGGTTTAATTAGAGTCATCTATACTACATCGAACTTGAATTTGGTCGATCGATATTGACGAATCATGAATTGAGTTTGATTTGAGTTCGTTTGGGATTGAAATGAAATTGGACTGAATCGATTTTGATTCAAATTGATCGATAGGTTCGAGTCGATGCTACGTCATTAGGTGTCCACCTAAGGGAAATCCTGCGGGTGCGACATCTACACTAGGCTACGAAAACCTAGGTACTAGAGTCGATTCTAGGGAAATTGACCTCGAATAATGAGGTCAACAAATGGACCCCCAATAGGCATGATAAACTTGCCAAAGTTTATCGTGCGTATTGGTGTTGACCGAAATGATCAACTAGATCCAGAGTTGAAGTTGAAGATCTGAAAATATGAATTGAATGAATTTTGATGTTTGATAGAAAATACGGAGAAAAGTTTAGAAATATTTGAGTTGATGAATTGATTTGAAGTTGATGTCGGCATTGATGCTTTTGCAAATAATAACTAATGAAATTAGTATTATTTAACAAAGTTAAGATATTGAAAAGTTGAATGAGGTTTGACACGAACAGGAATTTTGAATTTGATTTTGATATGATTGAAACCTTTTTATAAATCAAGATTAACTTCAAGAATATCAATAGAATGAAGAGAAAGTGCCACTGGGGATGCTTATACTTCTCCTCGAGACGAAGATTAGGATGCCACTATGGATGCTTATTCCTAACTCCAAAGATGCCAATAGGATGCCGTAGGAGGACTTATACCTATAGACGGATTTAAGATTTAACATTTAATGAAGAGGATGCCGCTAGGGATGCTTATACTTCTCCTCGAAATGAAGATTAGGATGCCGCTAGGGATGCTTACTCCTAACTCCAAAGATGTCAATAGGATGCCGTAGGAGGACTTATACCTAAAGACGGATTTAAGATTTAACATTTAATGAAGAGAAGATGCCGCTAGGGATGCTTATACTTCTCCTCGGAATGAAGATTAGGATGCCACTAGGGATGCTTACTCCTAACTCCAAAGATGTCAATAGGATGCCGTAGGAGGACTTATACCTAAAGACAGATTTAAGATTTAACATTTAATGAAGAGAAGATGCCACTAGGGATGCTTATACTTCTCCTCGGAATGAAGATTAGGATGCCGCTAGGGATGCTTACTCCTAACTCCAAAGATGTCAATAGGATGCCGTAGGAGGACTTATACCTAAAGACGGATTTAAGATTTAACATTTAATGAAGAGAAGATGCCGCTAGGGATGCTTATACTTCTCCTCGGAATGAAGATTAGGATGCCGCTAGGGATGCTTACTCCTAACTCCAAAGATGTCAATAGGATGCCGTAGGAGGACTTATACCTAAAGACGGATTTAAGATTTAACATTTAATGAAGAGAAGATGCCGCTAGGGATGCTTATACTTCTCCTCGGAATGAAGATTAGGATGCCACTAGGGATGCTTACTCCTAACTCCAAAGATGTCAATAGGATGCCGTAGGAGGACTTATACCTAAAGACGGATTTAAGATTTAACATTTAATGAAGAGAAGATGCCGCTAGGGATGCTTATACTTCTCTTCGGAATGAAGATTAGGATGCCACTAGGGATGCTTACTCCTAACTCCAAAGATGTCAATAGGATGCCGTAAGAGGACTTATACCTAAAGACGGATTTAAGATTTAACATTTAATGAAGAGAAGATGCCGCTAGGGATGCTTATACTTCTCTTCGGAATGAAGATTAGGATGCCACTAGGGATGCTTACTCCTAACTCCAAAGATGTCAATAGGATGCCGTAAGAGGACTTATACCTAAAGACAGATTTAAGATTTAACATTTAATGAAGAGAAGATGCCGCTAGGGATGCTTATACTTCTCTTCGGAATGAAGATTAGGATGCCACTAGGGATGCTTACTCCTAACTCCAAAGATGTCAATAGGATGCCGTAAGAGGACTTATACCTAAAGACAGATTTAAGATTTAACATTTAATGAAGAGAAGATGCCGCTAGGGATGCTTATACTTCTCTTCGGAATGAAGATTAGGATGCCACTAGGGATGCTTACTCCTGGTGGAAAAAAAAAGTTGTGTCACCACGCAGATTTTGATTTTCTCCTATTTTGTAATTGAATACTGCATTGAGAATAAAGTACAGTCTCGAGAGGCCGACACAATATTCTACAATGGATTCAATATCAGAATAGGGTTTTGAAAATTGATATTTCTATAATCAAACATAGTTCAAAGAATAACATATCATCTTAAAAGATGATCATGAAATTCTATAAAAATATGTTCAAAGATAGAAATACGGTTTTTAAAAAAATTTATTCATTCTTTTATTTAGATATGGCAAGAAGAATATTATATCATCTTAAAAGACGAACATAACATTCTTTAAGATATCCAAAAGCGAGAATGAGTTTTATAAAATTCATTATTTCTAAAGTTGAATATAACAAGTATAATATTATATTATCTGAAAAGATAATAATAATATTTTACAAGTCTATTCAAAATTAGAAATAAGGTTTTTAAAAAATATCTACGTTCCCAAAGATTCTTCCCTTGTTTTATACGAATAAAACAAGGTTTATTTTAGTCTGGGGTTCTCAAATCCCTATAGGAGCAAGCTCTTATAGTTAATTACATCTTAGGAGGAATGCTCCTAAGAAAACTCTCGATTAAAGCAGTGATTTCATACCCTTTGACTACAAAGTAGAAGACAAGGAACAGAAGTAGGAATTTTCCAAGGTGAAAGCTCAACATTGAACATTTATTAGCGAGTCAATGGAGGAAAAGTAGGAGGTGTCGGATTCTGAGAAGCTCAGAGACAACCTCAGTCTATCCTATGTTGGGCTTTACATTTTAAGAGAAAATTTTATGTTTAAGTTGACATTTTATTAGAAATTTGGGATTATATTCCCGGAGGGCGAGGACTTAAGATCTAAAAAGAATCTGCCTCAGAACCTAAATCTAATTTGGGTACTACAAAGTAGCGACCCGAACCTAACTAATGAAGTGCAAATCTGGACTTACCCCGGCCTGGATTGGGGAGCCAGCTAACCACCTATGCGCTTTAAAATCATGTGTCCAGTCTCTTATGAAAGATGGGTAGGGATGTTGTTTAAGTTTTGAGGAATTGGGGGCCGACATCTAAGACAGTTCCTAATTGGCCCCTTAACTCATGTAGGGTGATAAATGTCTAGAAATGCAATTAAAATTTTAGATTCTTTTTAGTTTGTATCTAATGCAATGCATGCTAATTGACTCGAATGCATAAAATGATAATGAAGCAGTTTAAAAATTAGGCTTAGAAAATAGGTTTTTCCCTAGAGATTGCACAACTTCCCCTTGACAGAACTGCACCCTCATAGGTCAAGTGGTCTGCCAGAACCCGCAGGCGGAGAGGTGCCTAACAAGGAAGAGAAAGTATTAATATGCTTATGCTGACTCTCGGCGGTCCCGAGCTTACTTCTTAGATCGTTAGAGTTACTATGTGAGCCTAAAAATTTTTATTTTTAATTACAAGTAGAAGAATTTTAAGCGTACCCTTACGAAAAAAATCTCTCCGTTTCGAATCCAGGCTAAAACAAAACACGGCATGCAAGGTCCTAAAAAAATCTACTGCACAAACAATGTAAACAATCAATTTTTATAATCCAAATATAATGTCCAATGTCCATATTACACCCAGAATTTGCATAAAAGTAAAGTGGCCGGGCACCACTGACAACAAACCCGGATTCTAATTCTAAGAATGACGCAAGTGATTTTTTTTTGAAATGGGATATACTGTTCCTCAAATCTTCATTTCTTCATCTTTTTTCTTCAATCTTCTCGTTCTGTCTTTTCTTCTTCTATGAACTTCTCGGGTCCGTCGGGTTCTGGATATCCAAATGAAAAGAAACTCATCCCTAAGAGGGATATTTTCTTTTCTATTTGGATATTGAATCATCCTAATTTGGCTTTCCAAATAAAAGAGAATAATCCTTTAAGGTATATTCTCCTTTCTTTGGATTCCAAATTGGATGTAATATCCCACTTTCAAAATCACTTTCACAATTATTGACTCTTGATATATTACATTTACATTACATTTCATTTCACAGAAAGGAAAGGAAAATCTAATCCACCTGCAAGGTTATCCTAAGCAATTTATAACAAAAATCATCCCACGCAGTTATATATATATGCAATTGAATTTAAATTATTAAGCCACACTTGGCCACACTCTTCTTCATCTGGGGGCTAAGCAGCTGAAGCACCTGTAGCATTTATTTATTATTAATGAATTAGCCCCCTTTTTCTGCCCTGCATGAGTGTGGCCACCTGCAGAAAATCATATTAACAATCCAGATCGCTCCTAGCCTATGGGTAATCTAATCGTCAATCAAATCAATACAGAGTGCAGTAAAATTAAATAAACAAACACACCGACATTTTACAACCAACATGCAATAAAACTCGAGAAAAAGCCCGTCACAGTGCAGTAAGGAAATAAACACCGGCCTAACCTAAAACTAGAGTCAGTTGTCCTAACAAACAAATCTAAGTGTGTGCAGTAGGCTGTGAGGTTTTGAAATGTCCTAAGTCAATTATTGGCTAAAGCTTTCTAATTGATTGAATTCTAATTTAAAGATATTTACTAATTCTAAAGTGAGATGTCACTAAATTTTCTATGTTATAAGTTTCTATCCTAAAGTGTGCATGCTTCCTAAGTCTAGATTTTCTAAGACTCCGTCCTTAATTTTTTGTCCTTAAGTGTCACTACTGTTGTATGGGATAAAAATTTGTTATTACTAACCCTTGGGACTTTGAACGTGTGTAAAAAGGGGTTTAAGGATCTAAAAGCAAATAAAAATAAACCTAATAAAATTGAAGTTACTATAGGGACCTAAAGGAAGGGTTTACGCATACCACATCAAGGGGCCCCTAAAGGTTTTCTAAGTTTAGAAATACTCACAGTCACCGGGGGCTACGACCCGGTGGTTTCGCCCGTAGCACCTCTACCCGGTTGGATAGAGGCGACTGACGTCATTAGCTCCTTGTACTTTTGTCCACTCGATCAGTACCGTTCCTCGCAGTTTATGCAAATAAAACAGGAAAAACAAGGATTAGAAAGTTCATTTAATAAATAATAATGCAATAATTGAAATTTACTAAAAGTAAAGACGTACCTTTCTTCGGGCTTGAACACCAGATTTGTTGCTTTGCTTTTGGAACCTTTGCTTTTGGAAGTACACTTTGTAATTTCCCAACATGTATCTCGAGGCATGAGAAAGAGGGAATAGAAGGGGGAGAAAGATTAAGAGAAAGAGAATTAGAGCTTTTACTTTCTAACAATTTCACCCAAATAATTTATTTCTAACAACTTAGACCTTCACTTTATTTTCTTCTCCAAAACCCATTCACTTGTCACTTTCAATATATACAATTCTTATCTTCTAAAATCACACTCATACGATTTACTTTTCAATACACTTTCAAGCTTTAATTTGAATACAAATACATTTTCACCATTCTTAGTTTTCCAACATACACCTTCACTTTCCAAAACACCTCAACCTTTAAAAAACACATACTTTACAATACCATTTAACATAGCACATTATTTTTCATGATCCAACTCTTACTTTTCTTTTTCACACATGTTACCATTCTAACATACACTTCATCTTTCACAAAACACATTATTTGGTTTTCCAAAGCACATACAAGTAACTTTTCAAACACATCATTCCACTTTCTAAAAGATACGCACACATACTTTACTTCTAAATCATTACAATTATCCTTTATTGCAACACAAAACACTTTATCTTTTATCTTTCATAAGCACTACACTTTAAAACATATACCGTTTACCTTTACAAATCACATAATTTCTATTTTTCAATATACATAGCAAAAACACTATTCTTTACCAATCTAAACATTTTACTTTTCATTTCTCTCACACAAAACTTTTCCAACATAAACTTCTACCTTTAAAATCAACAAACTCCACTTCCTAATTTTATTTTCACATCACATTTAAGAGAAATATAGACAAACTTCTATCTTTAAGAGAAATATAGATCTATCACCTTTTCATTCACTACTAATTTTGTCATTTTCAAAAGATAGGAGGGAATTAAAATTTGTTTCAGAGTTTTTCTAAATAATCATGGCAAAAGACAATCTCTAATAAGATTTACCAAACACTTTGAATATAAAAGAAATAGATTTTTGGATGAAAATAAATTAAATATAAAGTATGCTCAAATTGATTGAAGTTTCTCTAAGAATTTCATTGTTTAAATTTATTGAAGTCTTAATGTCTTCAATCAAATCTCCATCTTCCACAAAACATAAAGGGAAATTGGAATATCTATTTTTAATTCTTTTATAATTGATATAATGCAGAAGAAGGTTAGAATAGAAAGAAGGAAAAAGAGAAGATGAAAATTTACCCAAGGTTGGCTAGAGCTAGCGACGAAATATGATGTTTGGCTTTAACTTTGAGCAGCACAGGGAAGCAACGAACAGAGGAATGTCGAGCTTCGTTTGGTTTTCGTTCAGCCTTCTTATGAAGTGGAGCAGGCAGATTTAACAAAAACGAAGAAGAGATCCGGCGAGGAGGGCTCCGTCTGGGTTGATTTCGGGATAAAGAAGAGTGGGAGTTCGGAACTATGCGTGCCAATGGAAAGCAGGAGTTTTGCGAACTGAAGTAGACGTATGGGAGAGGGAGCAGCGTGAATTTGAGGGCTGGATTTCGGTTCTATGCGAATAGGAGAGGAGTGACCGGTTGAGGGCTGTGTGTGTTAACTAGAACAGATGGGCTGTATAAACTGCAGTAGAAGCAACGAGCAGGGAGCATTTCACGTGAAAATGGAGAGGTTCTTTGAACTGCCAAGGGGACGGTTCTATATGAGAGGTTTTCTGTACATGCAAAAAAATGAGAGGTAGTGGGAGGTTTGGGTTTGGTTTTGCTGTGTGCCAATGAGCGGGAGAGAGGAGGCTTGGTCTCGGCTAAGGCTAAGGAGGCGATGGGTATAAGGCTTGTGAACTGCTAGGGAGATGGGGTAGTTTGAGTTTTTGGAACTGTAGAGAGAAGAAACAATGGGCTGGACCGATCGGTTGACATTTGAAGGCCTTAATGATTTCGGAATTTGGTGATCTTGGGTTCATTGGATTCGTCTCGTCGAGACGTTCGATTCGAGTATAAGCTCGTCAAAATCGGAGACCGTTTGGTCACCCAAATTGCGGTTTGAACCTTCCAACAGCAATTTGAGCCCTTGATTTGGACTCATTTGGGCTCGGATTGGGTTGATCTTGATGTCGTTGGGTTTGTATTCCTGAGACGCTCAGTTCGACTGTAAGTTTGCTAAAATCGGAGTTCGGATGGTCTCCGAATTAATTTTTGAAGTTTACAAACTTGATTTTGCATCGAGATTCTGTCGATTAAGATAATTTTGACGACTTATCAATTATTATTATATATATACTTGTGACGAGTCAAAATGGGTTAATCGGAGCCATTGAAATCGAATTCAATTTGAGTTAATTTGATTTGATTGGTGAGTTGTTTTAAGTCCAATGATATATCAATTTGATCGAAATCAAATTAGATTGAGTCGATCGACATCGACGAATCATAAATCGAGCTTGATTTAAGTTCATTTGGAGTTGAATAAAAATTGGATTGAATGGATTTCGATTCGAGTTGAGTGATAGGTTTGAGTCCGTGCTACGTCATTAGGTGTCCACCTAAGGGAAATCCTGCGGGTGTGACATCTACACTAGGCTACGAAGACCTAGGTACTAGAGATTGATTTCGGGGAAATTGACCTCAAATAATGAGGTCAACAAATGGACCCCCAATATGCATGATAAACTTGCCAAAGTTTATCGTGCGTATTGGCGTTGACCGAAACGATCAACTAGATCCAGAATTGAAGTTGAAGATCTGAAAAAAGATTTTGAGGTTTGATAGAAAATTAGGATAAAGGTTGATAGAGTTTCGAGTTGATTTAGTGATTTGAAGTTGACGTTGGCATTGATGGCTTCAGCAAATAATAACTAATGAAATTAGTATCATTTGGTAAAGTCGAGATATTGACAAAGTTGAATATAGTGATTTGAATGTAGTTAGGAAGGAATGGAGAGTTTTGGTTTTGATTCTGATAAAAGCTAGAAATCAAAAGGATGCCGTAAGAGCGGGCTTAGACCTAAAGATGGATTTAAGGGTTGATTGGCTGCCGTAAGAGCGGACTTAAGCCAGAAGTCGATAGGATGCCGTAAAAGCGGACTTAGACCTAAAGACGGATTTAATCAGGTTTGGCTGCCGTAAGAGCGGACTTAAGCCAGAAGTCGATAGGATGCCGTAAAAGCGGACTTAGACCTAAAGACTGATTTAATCAGGATTGGCTGCCGTAAGAGCGGACTTAAGCCAGAAAGCCAAAAGGATGCCGTAAAAGCGGACTTAGACCTAAAGACTGATTTAAACTGGATTGGCTGCCGTAAGAGCGGACTTAAGCCAGAAAGCCAAAAGGATGCCGTAAAAGCGGACTTAGACCTAAAGACTGATTTAAACTGGATTGGCTGCCGTAAGAGCGGACTTAAGCCAGAAAGCCAATAGGATGCCGTAAAAGCGGACTTAGACCTAAAGACTGATTTAAACTGGATTGGCTGCCGTAAGAGCGGACTTAAGCCAGAAAGCCAATAGGATGCCGTAAAAGCGGACTTAGACCTAAAGACTGATTTAAACTGGATTGGCTGCCGTAAGAGCGGACTTAAGCCAGAAAGCCAAAAGGATGCCGTAAAAGCGGACTTAGACCTAAAGACTGATTTAAACTGGATTGGCTGCCGTAAGAGCGGACTTAAGCTAGAAAGCCAATAGGATGCCGTAAAAGCGGACTTAGACCTAAAGACTGATTTAAACTGGATTGGCTGCCGTAAGAGCGGACTTAAGCCAGAAAGCCAATAGGATGCCGTAAAAGCGGACTTAGACCTAAAGACTGATTTAAACTGGATTGGCTGCCGTAAGAGCGGACTTAAGCCAGAAAGCCAATAGGATGCCGTAAAAGCGGACTTAGACCTAAAGACTGATTTAAACTGGATTGGCTGCCGTAAGAGCGGACTTAAGCCAGAAAGCCAATAGGATGCCGTAAAAGCGGACTTAGACCTAAAGACTGATTTCAGGGTGGTGAATTTTTAAAGTAAAGTTGATTTTTTTAAAGCTTTGAATCTTTTCCCTCAACCACAAATGACATTGACAACTTGCAAATGTTCTACTAGAGATCATAAGCTTTTATATATGTCATTTTCTAGAAGGAAAAAAAAATTTGAAGATTGATAGACTTGAAAAATCTTTTTTTTTTTTAAATTTTGTTTTATCCTTCATTATAAATGATCTTCATAACTTACAAATAATCCACTAGGGATTATGTTTTTATATCGAATCATTATATGTGAGGAAAATAAAAAGGGAGTAGTTTGATCATCTTTGATAAGTAAAGACTTAACAAAGCATCTCGACCACCAAAGGAGAAATGCAAGATTTTGTTTAAAGATTGATTCTATGATTGAATTTGTTTCTATTAACTCGAAGAAAATTATATGAATATTCTAGAGTCTTCGTTTATATGTTCTAAGAGAACTAAATGCAACATGATAAAATTTTCCTTATAAAATTTTAACTTTTGCATGAGTTGTTATAGAACAATGAGTATAATTGAGCATCCTTTATAGTGAAAACACTAAGGAATGCCAAATACTCACAATGATTGAGAAAAGTTTGATTTTCATCAAATAGTAAAAGCTTTATTTTTCATTTGATAATTCTCTTATAATATTTGAAAGTGATCGTTTAAGTTTTAATCATCTTAACCCAATCAAAATAATATGGGAAAAGATTCAAAAACTCAACGAAGGATTGGTTGACTCCCTCTAAATTAAATAGTTTGAATATGACCAGAACGATTTCAATCAAAAGTTAAAACTTAACAACTTCCTTCAAAGAAAATTGTAGTTTCAAATATTTTGAATTTCAATGCTATGAAAAGATTCTTTGATGGGAATAGAGTTATTTAGACTCTAACATCCAATTCTAGTTTATAATAAGCTGAAGATATACCTTGAATTGAATTTCATATCTTTTTGACGAAATTACCATAGACTTTATCAGGAATAGAATCCCTCCAATTCTAACATCTAAGATTAGTCAATTATGGACTTAGTCAAATTGTAGCTTGATTTTGTTTTGAAGTTTGACAAAGATTCAAACAAAGGTATCATCGACATTACTAAGGA